>JAWZYT010000503.1:255000-257500 GCA_034508575.1 Petrolisthes manimaculis | reverse complement strand
TACTCCTGTAACTGATGAAGATGGATTTAAACATGTAAATAGAAAGAACAAGCGATTTTCTAAAGCCTCTCCTGAAGACAGAAAATGGGGTGGTGATCGGGAGGGGCAGCAGAAGGGACGTCGACCAGGTAGTGTGCGGGGTACTAAATCGGTTCACAACTCAAGGTTCAAAGGTTCTGCTAGGACGGCTGATATTCATATTGGAAATGTAGATCTCAAAAGTGACGTTGAGGACGTTATGCAGTACGTGCAGGATGATTTACAAATTAAAGTGATTGGTTGTTCTGAGTTAGTATCTCAGTACGCAAACAGAAACTGGAAATCTTTTAAATTAACTGTAGATATGAATGATAGGGAAAGGTTACTCCAACCTGATTGGTGGCCAGAGAGTGTTAATGTGAATGATTAACATTGTCTCATATAACTGTAATTCTGTTAGGAATAATAAGGAAACAGTGAAATTACTAACTGAAGAGCATGATGTGGTGTTATTACAGGAACTAATGCTTTTAAAAGAAGATATTCCTTTTATACAAACAATCAATGAATCGTATGATAGCGTTGCATGTGTGGAAGATAAATCAAATGAAGGTATTTTAGAGGGTCGACCGTCGAAAGGGGTTGGTATCATGTGGAAGAAAACGATGAGTGATGTGATCAGTCCTGTTATTTGTAATGATAGAATTCTGGGAATAGTTATATCATCTGCTGAAGTGAAATATTTACTCATAACTGTATATTTGTCATGTGACAAGCAAAATGATGACTCGTTGGATGAATTTCGTCAATCTCTGGCAACGCTTGAAAACCTTCTTGATGAACAAAGTATACATAATGTTATCATTGCAGGTGATTTTAATGCGAATTTTAAGAAAGGTAGGTTTTGGGATGATCTCTTTGTATTTATGAGAAGAAATAGTTTAACTCTTGCTGATGACATTTTACCAGTTGATACATTCAGTTACTTATTTCCCGCTAAAAACACTGTCTGTTGGTTAGACCATGTTATTGTGTCTGATACAATGAAACATAATATTCCTGATATTAATATACGTTATGATCTTGCATTATTTGATCACTTCCCACTTGTTTTTAAAATGAATGTGAATGTAATGAAGTACAATGATTTGCCAGAGAGCGAATGTTATTCCCAGTTTGTTAACTGGTCATTATTTTCAGATGTTGAAATTAGAAATGTCTACATGAACGAAGTGAGGGAAAGCATAGATAGGATGCAGTTTATAAATGCTGACTGTTTGGATTGTTCCAGATATAGGTGCAAAGATAAGCAACATCTTAATGAATTATATATGATTTATGATAAAATTTTATGTTCCATGAAATATACAATTAAAAATGGTAGTAGAAAATATGTAAAACCAGGTTGGAATGATAATGTTAAACAGTTATATAAATCAGCTAGAGAAAGCTTTTTTAAATGGAAGGAATTGGGTCGACCAGTGAATGGAAACATCATAGAAGAAATGAAAGATAAAAGGAGAGAATTTAAGAAGGCCTTGAGATATATTAAGAGTAATGAAGAGCAAATTAGGAATGATAAATTAGCTGAATCTTTGTATAATAAGAAATATAAGATTTTTTGGAAGGAAATTAGAAACAAAAAAAATAATAGATGCTATGTTGGTGTTAAAATTGATAACGAGAGTAATTCAAAAAACATTGCTGAAAATTTTTCAGATAAATTCAGAAAGACTCTTGATGATAGACAATGTCAGGGTTCAGATGATGTAGATCTTGATTTATTAAACAATGATATAAGACCAGGTAAGATTATTGGTACAGTAAATATCCATGATGTGGCGAAGGCAATTTCGGATCTAAATGTTGTCATTGGTCCTGACGGGATCCACTCGAATAATTTAAAATATTGTCCGGAAGAGATGCTACTTCTAATTGCAAAATTGTTTTCATCTTCCATTGTTCATGGTTATCTACCGTCTGATATGACTTATGGTGTTGTTTTACCCTTGATAAAGGATAAGCTCAAGGATCAGTCCTCCATTGACAATTATAGACCCATTATTTCTTCATCGGTTTTCATGAAGTTATTTGAATATTGTTTGAAGTTTAAGCTGGAACATTTTATGCATTTTAATGATAGACAGCATGGCTTCAGGGCGAATTATTCAACTTCAACAGCATGTTTGATTTTAAAGGAAACTATTTTACGATGTAATGACTTAGGTTCTAATTTAGATACTTCTTTTATTGATTTTAAAAAAGCCTTTGATAAAGTTAATCATTTTATACTTGTTGATAAGCTTATAAAATTAGGTATGCCTATCTTTTATGTCAATATCATATTTTATTGGTACAGACATCAGGCTGTTGTAGTGAAACATAAAAATGCTGTGTCTGATTCTTGGTTAATTAAGAATGGAGTAAGGCAAGGTGGAGTATTATCTCCCCTTCTATTTAATCTATATATTAATGATCTGATTGATAATTTGGTAATGAGCAAAGTTGGCTGTCAGTATGG
>JAWZYT010000503.1:197500-250000 GCA_034508575.1 Petrolisthes manimaculis | reverse complement strand
ACACGAGGAAATTATATATAGGATACACACACAACACAACACAACACAATAGAGACAACATGAGAAGGCGTGTGGTGTCGATTTTGTGCATTTTCTATTTTCCAATCACAATTTTTCTTTATCAGGTAAATATAAATACTCACCCTTGATGGTGAAAGATGAACATGATCCCCGTTCACAAGATTAGACAGACAGACGGACACTCTCCTCTGTGTTTATTATTTAAAGCAGTGTTACCAGATGGACTCCCCCATGTGTTTATTATCTATTACAGTGTTACCAGATAGACACTCTCCTCTGTGCTTATTACCTAAGCTTCAATTACAGTGTTACCAGATAGATCAGCCCCTACAGACTCTACACTACCCACCTATACCAAACTTGCTGTGTGTACTGGAATTACAGTAGTTTTGGTAACAATGTTGCCTGATACTGGAATTACAGTAGTTTTGGTAACAATGTTTGCCTGATACTGGAATTACAGTAGTTTTGGTAACAATGTTGCCTGATAATGGAATTACAGTAGTTTTGGTAACAATGTTTGCCTGATACTGGAATTACAGTAGTTTTGGTAACAATGTTGCCTGATACTGGAATTACAGTAATTTTGGTAACAATGTTTGCCTGATACTGGAATTACAGTAGTTTTGGTAACAATGTTTGCCTGATACTGGAATTACAGTAATTTTGGTAACAATTTTTGCCTGATACTGGAATTACAGTAGTTTGGTAATAATATTATGGACGGGGTCATTGTGTTTTATGTTCACATCAAGTTGTTATGAAAATGGATAAAAAAGTTGACTTTTACCAGAAAGTGACTCAGTTAATTCAAATATGTAGAGGCTTTGTCCACTTACAATGAAAATTGAGAGATTAGGTTGTGAACAAACACACACAAAGAAAGTTATCTTAATATAATAAAAGAAGATTACATCCTGGTTAGAACAGATCTTTTTAAAAACACTAAGTATTTCTTCCTTCTTTCCCAAGTTACTAACGCAGAGGCCCGCCATCCAAGTGAATTCTTCAAGATGTGGTGTAAGAACCTGGTGGCCATTCCCATACTCACTCAACACCACTGTCAACACCACTATCAATACCATTACTGTCAGCAATAACAACAACAATACCACCGTTGTCCACATCACCGCTGTCAATACCACTGTCAACACCACCACTGGCAACACCACCACTGCCCACACCATCATTAAGAGAGCGTCATTCCTACATCAACAGTGTAGTAACCTCGGCCTCAGCAATGGAATCTATAATATGCTTCCCTCAGAATTTTTCGTGATAAAGGGAATTCTTGGCGTGTGTCGAGCTCTCAAGGTAAGAAAGATACTCGAAGAAAGGGAAAGTAACACGGTATTTTTTTTACTATGTTATTAATATGGTATTGTTGTATAATATGACACCTTCCAACAACATAGATGATCACCTGCTCGTATTCTGAAGTAGCCTGTTTTCTGATACGGTTTGCAGGAATCAGTAGCCGTCTTATTCATCCAGAAATAAGTTATTCCACTAAGGAGGTAGTAATAAACTTGTTAGTACTGTACATTGGAGAGCCTTAATTCCTTCAAAGTATGGGAGATACCAGGACGATGAACAATATAATAATGGTGGCCTGTTGCTTGGAATTGTTTGGAGGAATTAGTTGATCCATATATTAACTAACACTGTACTACCCCATTGAGAATTTAAGTGACCCTGTGATCGTATATGAGAATTGAAGGCTTTTGATTCCTTCTGTCTATGCCAGGAAACTAACTTCTATATAGGTGTGTGTGATTCGTGGCCATATTTGAAGGACCCTTTTATCTCCAATTTTCTGACTACATTACACACAGGGTCCCATAATGAAAAAGCACTAATATATGTTTGTTTAGTAGATGTAAGGAGAAGAATGAGTTGGGCTTCACTCAGTAACATTATACTGTACATGAATATACAATATGTTGACTGTTAATGAAACTATGCTATGACTTATCAATAGTATCTACCAACATGACATCATCATAACATAAACATAACATCAACATGACTTACCAACATAACATCAATATGACTTACCAACATAACATCAACATGACTTACCCAACATACTATCAACATGACCTACCAACTTGACATCAACATAACATCAATTTGACATCAACATAACATCAACATGACTTACCCAACATAACATCAACATATCATACCAAGATGATATCAAAATTAGATCAGCGTTACATACCAACATGAATTTGGTTGGTCAACATGCTCGTACTTTCCTTCTCCTGTGTTGTATATCCTTGCAACAATAAATAATTAAACTAACTTCTTACCAATTAACATATAACTAATCCACATGGTATATGCAGGGAGGATATCTATCGTGGATGAACTTTGAGTGGCTACTTGAAGAGAGTCAAGCAAACAAGAATGAGTCAGTAACACCTCGAGCTGCCATCAGTGTTCGACACCCACTGCGACGACTTGTGTCAGCTTACAGGTAAATATAATAGGTCAGCTTACAGATTTAAATATATCAGCTTACAGGTACAGTCGGCAGCAGAAATTCGTCCCACTCCGCTGTAGTAATGAGAGTCTGGAGATCTGGTAATACTGTATGAGACAGACTGAGGGAAGGTGGGAGAGAGAGGGATGGGTGAGTTAGGGTTATCAAAACTTTGAATGACTCCCGGAACGTTATCTCGACGCTGATTTGGTTTCAAGGTTCACTCGTGATACATTATTTCTGACCAGTGTGAGGAGCAGAAAGCTTCGAATCGCCTGGTATGTCTCATTTCCCCACCCAGTACACCTATAGAACTCAAAAGTTCGAATGCAGGGTGTGTGTGTGGTGCCTGCTGCCGTTCGTCTGGTCAGAGATTACGTATCACGAGTGTTCCTCTTAAGTCCAATCATAGGATACACCCAAATAGGGCCTAATGCATAATCATATGATTTTCAGTATCAATATTATTATTAATACACACTTTTATTATATAAAGTTCATTATATAATAGAAATTTAAGATTATTTTACCATACAAACCCCCTTTCAAAATAACTCTCTTTTCGGGACTTATGTTGACAACCCATAATACAAAAGGTACGACCTAATTCTTAAGGTATCCCTGTTCAAACGATCTTGAGTAATTACCATTTAAACCATAACTAACAACTCCCTCCCTCCCCTCCCCTCTCTATCTCTCTCCTTCCCTCCCTCATCACTCTCTCCCTTCCTCCCTCATCACTCTCTCCCTTCCTCCCTCTCTCTCATACAGTATTACCAGATCTCCAGGCTCCCATCACTACAGCAGAGTGGGACGAATTTCTGCTGCCGACTGTACATATAATATGTTAGCTTATAGGTATATATAATATATCAGGTTATAGGTATATAAAATTTATCAGCTTATAGGTATATGGACTATCTATTTATATGATGATCTTTCCTCTATGGGGTTAGTTAACACTTAATTAAACTCTTGATGACATATGTCATTACAACCAACAAGTGATGGTGGTGACCGCGGCTGACGATATATTATGTCATCAATGCAATTGTCAAATTGGTGCGGCTCCCAACTAGTTTAATTTTCTCACGATGAATATATTATTCATTGTATATCAAGGATCAACAGGGCATTTCTAACTTGTCTCTTGTATTTGTGTTTGTTTTTTCTACCTCACAGGGATAAGTATCTTGGGGGTCTTCCAATCGATGCCTACAACGACACCTATCGAAAGAAGAAATATCTAATAGAGTCTTGGTATGTACGTTGGTATAACTATTGGCTGCCGGTCCTCATCTCCAGTGGAAGGGTCAGCTCTGAACACCTCTATGCCACCTACAACAATCACTCCTCCCGGTTCGACTTCATGCATGAACTCATAATTACAGCGTATGGAGGTTATGATGAGATACTGGTAAAAAACTTTCAGAAAGCCACATTCTCCTTTGAGCAGTTTATAAATCACGTGTTGTGGACTCATGAACTAAAACTGCCGGACTTCCACTGGATTTCCGTCTTCAAAACCTGCCATCCTTGCTTCTATCACTATGACTATGTGATTCACCTGGAGACTGTCAAGGAAGACGTGAGGGACCTACTGAGCCTGACACACATCCAGGATCCTGACAAGTATCCCTTCCCGACCCGACACGTCACTAAGGAAGGCACCAGTTCTGACGCCTCCTACTTTGCCAACATTCCATCACATGTAATGCAAATGATTTTTCAGATATATGCCCTGGACTTCAAATTGTTTGGTTACAGTACATATGTATAGGATTATATTTTCTTATGAAAAATTGTATTCCATGATTTCAGTTATTTATGTTTGGCTACAGTGAAAATGCATAGGATAGCATTTTACAACATAAATAAATGATTAAGTGCGTTATCCTCTTAACTGCAGGTGACGACATAAGTTGACACCACCAACAAGTGAGGGGAACCGCGGGTGATGACATAAGTTGACAATGCAGTTTTTATACTTATGCGCTCCTTAACATGCTTGTTTAGGCTGGCAATAGTGATTTTATATTTAATATATTTTTCTATTGTGATTTTGACATCTTATATGACAATATCAGACCATGAAAGCATATTTAGATATGTAAGGGGAGTGTAAAAGTGAAATTTGAGTTGTGGTCATTCTGAGCTAGCTACCCATCCTACAGATGTCCGTATAGTCTTCACAAGCATATCAAAAGTCAACTAAAAGTTTGTACTTCAATATCCTGTATCATCCAACACACCACGAGTAACACGAGCTGGAACAAACTGTACTATGTTACTGGTCTTGACCAAAACATCAGCTTCTTGTTTAATTTTGTTTTTATCTTTCTTTTGCTCTACTCGATATCCTCCTATTTCAAGTAAACATTGTTACCAAATCTACTGTAATTCCAGTAACATGCAAACATTGTTACCAAAACTACTGTAATTCCAGTATCAGGCAACATTGTTACAAAAACTACTGTAATTCCAGTATCAGGCAAACATTGTTACCAAAACTACTGTAATTCCAGTAACATGCAAACATTGTTACCAAAACTACTGTAATTCCAGTATCAGGCAACATTGTTACCAAAACTACTGTAATTCCAGTACACACAGCATGTTTGGTATAGGTGGGTAGTGAACATATAGGCTGGATTTCTCAGTCAGTCGGGCACTGTACTCTGGCGCGTGCTCTAAGGAATCGTACTCGGGCGCCAGACTCTCCACATTGGATTTCTCAGTCGCTGAAAGTCCCAGATGTACAGCCGTGGCTGATAGTGCTTGACCAGGGTCCAAGGAGTGTTAGTGAGCAACTGAACAGAGTTCGAACAAGTGAATTTTCCAAACCATTCTCAACGTTGAGAGAGGTTTAGAAGACTCACTTTTTCGAACTCTGTTCAGTTACTCTCCAACACTCCTTGGACCCTGGTCAAGCACTATCAGCCATGGCTGTACGCGTCCGAGCCTGGGACTGTGATGCCTGAGTGGCCTGCGGTAGGTTGGCAATACTGACCAGGCTCGTCTACCGTGATTGGCAATACTTTGCAGGCTAAATGTAAACAAAGAAGCTTTAAATCACCATCACACGCGCGCTGGCAAAATGGCAGGAAGCATGTATCCAATGAATGCAGAGCAAATGCTGTTTTTGGTTAAGCTGATCAAGCAGCACCCAATTATAACATCAAAGAAAACCGAATTCGGTGCAGTCAACCAGCGTAAAGAAGCTTGGGAGGAGGTGGAGAAGCTGTACAATATACACTTCTCCACAACTGAACCAAATAATGTTAAGCAACTGAAACGTGCTTGGGAATGGATTCGGAAAAAGTAAGTTTTATATGCTTGTGTTTGATTTATCAGTAGTTTCTACCACAATTTCAAAAGTGTAACTTACCTTATTAACTGGTACACAAACAGGCTGACTTTAAGAACAACCCATTTGGCTGTTTGGGGTGACCCCCAAAGCTGAAAAGTGGGAAATGTATTATAAAGGTAGAAGCATAGTGAAATATGTGTTTTCACCCACTTATAACCCCACATTGGTGGGAAATGTATTATAAAGGCAGAAGCATAGTGAAATATGTGTTTTCAACCACTTACAACCCCTGTTACAAATCAAACCTTGTTTTGGCACTTCCGACTGTCTTAGCCACTAATGGGATTATGGTTAAAGTTTAAAGTTCTAAAAGTTACTATTAGGGCCAAACCAACCTTTAAATACATAAACAAATTCCAAAGTCAATAGGACTTTGAGTGGGAAAACGCATGTCAGTGTGACCAGCCTGGTATTAGGAGTTTAAGAAAATGTTTAGAAGACAGTCTTAAAGTTTAATAATTAATATCCCCACTTAACCTAACATTCACACAAATATATATACACAAAACATAATGGTAAGTTGGGTGACACAAAATAAGATAAGATAGTTCACCAAAGTACACACACATATAAATATAACATGTAATAAAGAGAATAGCCTAAGCTAGACGTTAGGGAGAATAAAGTTAATGAAGCACCTATCAAGACTCAAAAGACTCAAAAGCTGTAGGCTTGCAGGCACTTAGGTCTCCCGAGGTGAAGAAATGAGGCACGAGAATAATATAAGAGTTATCACCAATAGTCAAACGTCACCCAGTCGAGTACCGGTATAAGGTTCCTTGTGTAAGTTAAGAGGGTGTGTAGAAAAGAGCTCGTAAACTGAAAGCTATGACCATCAAGAATGAGGGATAAATGAAGGAACTGAAGTAACTTATACCACCACCGGTACTTGACTAGGCGAGGTCCAGAACAGAACTCCCTACCACATTCACACTCTCCTCTGTCATCACCTCGGATGATATATTATGAATCATCCCCAACAATCTCGAACTGAGGAAATCAGTTTCATACAGTTTCTCGAATACACATAACTTCATGAACATAGCTTCATGGGTTCATTGAATCATATTTAAACAAGAATAAATATCCAACCCCTAATAATAACAATAATTACATGAATATGTTACATCTCCCCTCTTGTGGAGCTCAGAAACTATACCGATGTGAATAGGTATAGCTGACGAGGAGGAACGCAAGCACATCACTTGCTAGAGGGGTTTCCTCTTGACAAGGTGTCTGCAATTATGTTGAATTTTCCTGCGATATGTAATATGTTCAAATTGTAATCTTGCAGTGCAATGGCCCATCTCATAAGTCTCTGATTGGAGTTTTTCATGCGGTGAAGGAAAGTGATAGGGTTATGATCAGTTTTCACTTGGATGGGATATTTTGAATCACTCAAGAAAAATTTGAACTTATCTAAAGAATGAAGCAAGGACAAGGTTTCTTTTTCTACTGTCGAGTAACGTCGCTGATGGGATAAGAACTTAGAAGAATGGTAACAGATAGGGTGGATATTTCTGTGCCTGGATCCGCTTGGAGCAGGACAGATCCCATACCAGTGTCACAAGCATCAACATGGAGGTGGAAAGGAAGGTTAAAGTCAGCAGCACGTAACACAGGAGCTGATGACAAGAGAATCTTGAGGCGATCGAAAGCATCTTGAGTCGCAGAGGTTCAGTCGAAGGAGACTTTTGGAGAGATGAGGTCGGTGAGAGGACTGGCAACTGAAGAAAAGTTTTTACAAAATCGTCGGTAAAAAACAGCCATCCCTAGGAATCGTCGAAGACTACGACGATCTTTGGGTACTGGGAAATCAAGGATGGCCTCTACTTTTGCCGAGAGCAGCTATCTTGACTTCAGCTAGTTCCCACCGAAGCTGGAAGGCCCTGTTGACATCAGACAGCCAACGCAGCTTTGTGTCTGTAGATGGGTTCCCAGGGAAGGTAAGCTTAACATAGGCATTTCTCGGTTGGACGAGGGCAAGGAGTTGGTATACAAAGATGAAACACCTGGTTGAGGCAGAGAAGGCAAATCATGCACACTTGAAGCAACCTTTGCAGTCTTGGCTGCTGGAGGCAGACAATCCACACCATCTGAGTCGGACGAGGCATCAACAGGTCGCTTGGTAGAGGTTGAGGAGGTAGAAGGCTGCAACCTGAGCTGCGGAGTGACCGAGGAGAATTCGGACCGTTACCAGGCAGGAGCATAGACAGCTAACACAAGTGGTCCTAACCCATGATAAATTGTTTATGCTTGGTGATAAAGAACTTGGAAAAATTGAAGGAGAACCAGCCAATCCGAACCCATGTAGATCCCCGATGTATCGTTTTCCCGAACATACAAAAGAAACCATTGGTAATATGTTAAGTGAAATGGAAGAAAGAGGAGTGATCGAACCCTCTAGTGCAACATGGTTATCACATATTGTATTGGTTAACAAACCGGATGGTAGCAAAAGGATGTGCCTAGACTTTAGGAGGGTGAATGAACATTTAACTGTAGATGTGTTTCCACTACCTCGGTTGGATGATTTAGTGGGACGTGCAGCAGGACATCAATTTTATGCAACCTTAGACTCGAAAGATGCATACTTCCAAATAGAATTGAATGAGAAAAGTCGGAACTTAACCACTTTCACAGAAGGAGTATCTTTGTACCGTTTCCGAAGGTTACATATTGGTTTGAGTTGTGCACCAGCCATATTTTCTCGAAAAATGGCTGAGCTATTATCACTTTTATTACGTGAGGGATGGGTTAAGAATTATTTGGATGATGTAATCATATGGGCTGATGATTTTTCTCAATTAATGCAGCGGCTTAAGAAACTATTTCAATTATTCAGTGAACAGGGTGTGAAGTTAAATCTAACCAAGTGTGATTTAGTGAAAAGAGAGGTAAAGTTTCTGGGACATAAGGTATCTAAGAATGGTAGTTTGCCAGATCCTAAAAATTTAGAAGCAATAAGTAAGCAGTCACCACCCAGAAATGTAAAAGAAGTGAGACGTTTTATCGGTGTGTGGATTTTATGGTAGCTTTTAAGTTTAAGTTTAAGTTTTGGGTCCCGCAGAGGGCTGCTCGTGGGCAGCATAATATGCGGGGGTTGTGCGGGGGATTTAGGTATCCAGGGTAGGATTAGGAAGGGGGTTAGGATGAAGGTGGATTGGGTCAGGGACTGTGGGTTGAGGATTAGGATTGGGGAGGTAATGATTGGTGATCCTATTTCTAAAAGTGTCAAGAGTGGGGCTATTAACTATATGAGATGGGAGATGAATCCACTCTTGGATGCTGCGGGGAAAGAATGAGTGCCTAAATATATCAGTGCTTGTCTGGTATATATGGTATTTTAAGTTGTGGCTGCCTCTAGTGGACCGTATACATGTTGAGTGTATATATGTGTCTTTGTCTATGTCAACTAACTTGTTTGTGATTTTGTATATCATCTGTTGTCTGTGTATTTGTCTTCTTGTTGCCAATGGGTCTAGTTTTGTGTCTTGTTTAATCAAAGTGACTGACGTAGTGTGTCTGTAATCACGTCTGGCCCATCTTGCAGTTTTGTTTTGTATGGACACTAATTTCTTGATATTATTGTAAGTGTGTGGGTCCCAGACGGTGTCACAATACTCTAGGTGTGGTCGAACGAAAGTGTTATAAGCAATAATTTTGATGTCTGTGTTACACCTGCTGAGGTTCCTGCGCAAGAACCCCAGGACCCTACTGGCTTTGGCCCTGATGCTACCTATGTGTGTGTTCCACCTCATGTCCGCTGAGATGTGGACGCCCAAGTATTTGTGGGAAGGGACTGTGTTGAGGTTAGTGTTGTGTAGCTGATATGTACCAAACTTTTCCAAAATTGTCACACCCTTAACAAATCTTACACTGTGTTCAAATGGGATGACAAATGTCAGGAAGCTTTCGAAAAGATAAAGGAAAAAATAATTACACCTCCTATTCTTGCTAAGTATCAACCAGAGTTACCACTAGTATTAGTCACAGACGCTAGTGAGGAGTATATAGGAGGGTTTTGCATCAAGTACAAGTAGACGAGACAGTCCGACCATTGGGTTACTTCTCGAAGAAGCTTAATTCATGTGAGAAAATGAATAGTGTTACAGATAAAGAGGCAATGGTAGTGGTCTTGGCTTGTCGCCATTATCAAAATTATTTGTGGGAACAATATTCACAATACAAACAGACCATCAGCCACTAACCAGTATTTTCAGACGAAGAACAAAGTCACCAAGGGTTACAAGATGGATGTTAGAGATGAGGGAGTATAGTTATCAAATTAAATATGTGAAGGGGAAGGATAATGTCGTGGTTGACCAATTATCTAGGCCAGTGCGGGTCAAGGCTGCTTGAATAGTATTCAAGCGGCATTGAGTGCGGGTAATCTCACGACCACCGGTATTTACATGGTTGGGTTTAACCAAGGAAACATTTATGCAAGCCCAAAGAAATGATGACACATAGAGGGAGTTAATAGAATATTTTGAGGGAGGTCAAGTCCCCAGCCGGAAAATAGCTTTGCCACTTTAGACCAGTTTGAGCTAAATGAGGGAATATTGTATTATGTGAAAACTTATGTGGACGACAGCTACTATTACACTATGGTAGTCCCTAAAACATTGGTAAAAGTAGCATTATAATTAGCACATGATCAGTCAGGACACTTTGTACAATTCAAAACTATTAAGAAAGCAGAAAAATTGTATTATTGGCTAACATTGCGATCTGATGTAATGACATATATTAAACAATGCCTTAATTGCCAGCAATATAAATACACTAAGGGTCTTTCACATCAATATAAAGAATTACCATCTATCATATAACCCTTAGAAAGAATTGCCATAGACCTCACTGATATGACTTCTGGAGCAGATGGAAACAGATATATTCTAACCATCATAGATCACTTTTCAAGGCACACCAAGTTTTACCCACTAAAAAGTAAGCTTACCAAGGGAATTGTTGCTAGGCTCACCCAGTTTGTTACAGACTTTGGCGGACTTAGATCGGTGCTGTGTGACAACGCCAAGGAGTTTACTGGCCACGAAATGCGGGCCTGGGCAGACCAGCATGGAGTGGAGCAAGGTCTAATAAGTATTTATTAGACCTTGGAGTGGAGCTGCTTTTCTCCACGCCGTATCATCCACAGGCCAACGGGATAATCGAGAGGATGCACCGGACCCTGAAGACGGTGTTAGCCCAGTTGTGTGAGGGCTATCCACAACGTTGGCCTAACAAACAGTAATGAATGCAGCCGTCCACAGCAGTACCAGGGTGACGCCGTATGTTGCATTCTTCGGAAGGCATCCACCACGCAACATCACAGCACCACTACCGACCATCACGTCTGACAACAACGATACTGGGAGGTTAAAGAGGCTCATACAAGAAACAAGTACGGTATCTCTCAGGAAGTATCGTGCAATAGCAAACAGAAATAGGAAAAATGAAAAGGTAGAACAAGGAACACTAGTGTGGGTAAAACAGGAAACAATAATACCGGGTACATGTGCCAAACTGAACCAAAAATGGAAAGGACCATATAAGGTGGCAGAAGTCATAAGAGATGATTTGATATATATTTTAGAGGACCCGTTTACAGGGAAAAACATCCAGAGGGATGCAGAAAAAATCAAGCCCAATGTGAGCCACAGTGATATAATAGTGCAATTAGGGGAATTAATAGAAAATAATGAACCAGATGATGACGATGAGGATATTGTACTTCCTCCACGTCATAGACGACCTCCTAGAAGATTTCTGGAGGAAATGTAGAAAATAAGGCACAAACAAGGGGAAAAAATTATACTTAGAAAACAGTGATTAAAAATTAATAGAAAAAGCAGGGTAAAAGTTAGAAGGTTGATTTGGATAATGTCATGGTTTTCTATAACCTGAAGTCAACACAGGGCAACATTCATCAACGAGCTAGTAACCCAGCTTATAGTATTTTTTTTTGTGGGTTTTAGAGGACACTTAGTTTTACTGCGAAGAGAAGGATGGTGGAGAGAATACGCCCAACATTTCCAAAGGTCTTTTCCAATATACAGTCAGAACCTTTGTCAAGGCCCCTGTGTCACTTACTGCATTCCGGATTGTCATACCGTGCGGGATCTGAGGTTTGAATGGAGGAATGGATGGCAAAAGGAATGGATGAAGATTGTAAATATACTCAGATCTTGTTAGGGACAATCGCGGGTGGGTTTAGTGACGGTAGAACCTTATTGAAGTTCTCCCGGGGTTATGGACTTGACAGAGGAGTCTGACTGGGACGAGGTGTCCCTGATATCTATGATGTGTAATATGTAAGGTTAGGTAGAGAAATTCTTTCCTGCGAGAAGGAAAGGCAGTCTAAGGACTGAAGGTGAAAGTTAGCAGTTTATAACAGTTGTTATAAGGTAGTGAAGATATGTGGTGGTTAGTGAAGATGTGTTGTGGGTAGTGAAGTGTGTTATGTTCTGGTTGGCAATAATGAAAAGGGTTTGTTTTACTATGTTTACTGGGCTAGGTGTTCTCTTTTACATTTATATATTACATTGCATATAAATATTTTATATCCAACCTGGAATATGTTCAATGGCATACAATGTAATAAAGGTTGCCGCTATAATACTCCCCTCCTTAGTGACGAGGAAGGAGGAACGATACAGTCTTCTTACGGCGTTCGCTCGCGTTGTGGAGGGAGGAGTTGTAGAACGTATCAGTTTTGGTGAAGTGGTAATGGGAATGGATGTTGTATGGTTGGTGGTTTAACAACACTGACTAACAAATTAGGATGAATAATGTCTGATGTTGTTCAGTAAGGTGTAGCGATAGTGGCAAATGGTATGAATGTAAAGTTGAACTGTGTGTGTGTGGGGGGGGGGGAGATTGAATTAGAAAAAAGTAATGGGAAAAACTAATATAATTTTCACTGTAAGGTCCAGCTAGGGAAGAGCGGACGTGTGTAACACCCCCATTTTTATGTATGATATTTAGGATGTTTAGAATTATAATGTATAATTACGAACTTAACTTTCCTGTGATACCAGCATTTTTACTGGTAACTTACTTAGAAAATTACTTAAGTTAGGTATAGAGTCCTAAGGTGGAGACGAACCATTTTCTATTGGCGGAACAATATGTGTACTGTATATTAGTAAAACTGTATTATATTTAATTGAAGATAAAGGAAATGTATTAGAATAATAAGGATATTAGTTAATCATAAAATGTAACTGTGTGATACACATGGGAGGAAGAAATTAATGGAATTGTCGAAATATAGGATCTAAGGGACTACTTTGTATGGAAGCATAAGGCAGAGACGAGGTGAGAAGGAAGTGAAGCATTTGTGTCTCACTCAAGTCTCTTCGTCAGCTGCGGTGAAAGGTAACTTTTAAAATAGCTCTGGAAATAGACTGGACTAAAGTGTAATATATAACCGGGTAATTTACTTAGTCCGTGAATAAAGTTAAATAATTAGAGAATGTAGTGTGTTCCAATAGGGATTTAATAATTAATATATGTTATTAAGGAGTCTCTCTCTTCGTCTGCTGCGGTGACAGCCATTAATGCACACTCCCTTGGCAGAGAGTAGTCCCACACGTTACTTGGCATAATATAGTTAAGAAATTGCTGGCAATACATTAAAGAATATAACTTGTGCATATTTAAAGTACTTCAATTTTTGTAGTTGTTGTTGTTGATGTTGTTGTTGTTGAAGTTCTCCCGGAGCAGAATGGCCTCCTGCCCCACAGACCCCTGGTACACTCTGGTCGCAGTATATAAAACAAATGAAAATAAAGTAGGGGCTGGCCCTATATGCCTGGGCTACCGAAGCACATCCCAAGGAAATGGGACCAGAGCTTATTGGACCAGGGAGTCCCGGGGCCTCCGACCGCCAGGGAGATTGGGGGAAAGGCTTTGATCCCACAGCCAGTGCTGTGGGCCCGAGTCCACGTTACCACAAGAGCTACAAGTGGGGCCGTACCTTCCATAAGACCAGCCCTGAAGGGACCATAAGGGGGAGGGAGTTTACACTGCTGCATGCAAAGGGAAATGCACCCCCGTGTGCTGGCGGTCCACACCGGATAATGGTCTCCTTCCACCCTCCTAATAAGTTCACATAAAAATATTTAGAGAAAATGTATTGACGAAACCACATGTAGAATCTTCACCTGAATAACGTCGTGTATTGCTGCTAGTACAACATAAAGAAATGTTAACGAATATCTAGGAAATTCAGTCAATAATCCCAATTTTCTATGTTTGTGACTTATCTATATTTAATCGTAATAAATTAATATTACGGGTTTTTGCTAGCTAGAATAGGCGTGAGCGAAGTTCTATCAGCTTGTAAATACAGTGCTATAGCCTTCAATATAGCATGCACTAGTATACTATTCATAAAAACTGGTACAACTTTGTCACCATATGATAGTAAAAAGTTTCCATACGGAGTCGCATGAGGAATTGTTGACAAAGGCCGTGGCTGTCCATCACCCTGATGGTCTAGTGTTGAAAGTGACTCCTCTTCATCACCTCTTATCTCCATAACCAAGAGTCACTGAAAGCCTGGGTTAGCCTAATTGAGAAGATGAAGAGTTGTTAGTGGTTACCAAACCAAATTTACGTTTATGAGTAGGCATTGTAGTTTAGGAGTAGGGATAAGGTGAAGTAGAGCGAATTCAGCAATATATGCCGGACACAGCAATAGATTCATGCTCACTTGCATAGCCGTGGAGAGAGGCAAGAGAGTCTAGAGAAAATTGGCCCTGACCTAAGTGGGTAATTAACATGGGCCATGCTGGCAAGTCGCCAAACTTAAACAGTAACCACCCTAGAAGAGAGAGATCGAATTTTTGATGTAGGGTGAGAGTTTCCTTGTACAGTACAGCATGATCAAAATAATGCTCTCATACACACCCATACATATATATACATATATACATAGGCTATAATTATATACATATACAGTATACATACAAAGATATACACATATACGTATATATACACACATATATGCATTCACATAAACATACATACACACATACACATAAACATACATACATACATATATACATACATACATACACTACAAATATGTTGGGTCATCATTCTGTACAGCATAATTATAATATTATACTCCCTATACAGTCTTCACATAGGCTGCATATTATCGTTCTCATTTAATTAAGGGCGCTGTGATCATATATGAGAACTGGAGACTTTTGTTTTCTCCTGACCATGCCACGAAACACGCTTCTTACATGTAGGTTGTGTTTCATGGCAATATTTGAAGAACTCACTAACCTCTAATTTTCTGACTACATCACGTGGGTCCTTAAAAGATGCACATTAATATTAATACATCTTAACAATATTTTATACAGTTTTGTGTAAACAACTTTGTTCATACAGCTTTGTTTATACAGCTTTGTTTAAACAGTTTTATTTATACATCTTTGTTTTATTAAGCTTTGTTTATACAGTTTTGTTTTATACAACTTTCTATAATACAGGTTTATTTTATACAGCTTTGTTTGGGAGTGGTACACTTCTGGATATTCTGTTAACATACATTTCCATACTGTATAATTATACTTCTTGATTTAGCTGACGTGGCTATATGACAGTGCATTGGTCCCCGATTGCAGGAAAAATGCATACAAGGAAAACCAGCCATGCTGCTAACCCGAGGTAAGAGAGGGTATAATATCTGCTTGTCGCTTCCTCATATAACTTTTAGTATCACTAGAAACATTACACAGAGGAGATCTATACCATCATAACCTACCTACGTATGTGTAGTTTAATTTATATTAATAATATTATTATTACTGTTAAGTTCGACCCCATCATAACCTAAGCAATATGTATATTTTAATCTTTACCATTTTTAACGCCATTATTAGCATTTGCAAGTAGTTTTTTTCTTAATCTATTGCTCCTTAGCGACAGACAACAAAACATGAAAGGTACACACACACACCTTGTATCTCATCTGTCTCTTCATATACACATACACACACATATACATTGGATCGTGGACACACACACACACATTGGATCCAGGATACACACACACACAGGGTGGATACAGGACACACGAAAACAGTACAAACCTCGAAAACACAAGAGAGCAGACAAAGGATATAAACACTGAATGATTTCATGAACATACACTTAAATCGACCCAAACGAGGTGTAGGATGGAGTACCAGAAACTCCTCCAACACCTCATGCATTATCTGATGTCAACAAGCTACATGAAGGGAGGCGTCTACATGGGGAAGCAAGATAGTATTGGATTTCATGGGGTGGTCCAGACAATAATGTTTTAAATGGAGTCAAAGCAGAGATAAGGTGGAATTTTTGTGTTGGTAAATCTAGAACAACATAAAATTCCAGACTATTCCAAGCAACAGAAAACCATTATTTTGGTCCGTCTGGTCCTGTTTCCTGGCATACTTTAGAGGAATCAAGACACTCCAATATAACAAAAACGAATTACCCCCTTAAACATTGTACGGTTGGCTACAGGAATTCTTACACAGGCTATAATTATGATAAGAGAGGTAAGATTCTGGAAGTCCTGCAATGAATGGTCTTTCAAGTGCCTCAATAACTGCAAAACAACCAATCTAATAAATTTGTTTTATTGCAGTTACGTAGTCTTACATTTTGTATATGTTGTAAAGCCTCGAAAACAACGATTGGCCACAAAACATCTTAGACTTGTTTGTACAGTTACTAGTACTAATAAGTGTACATCTTTGGTTAAATCTTTGAACAGGCCAATTCACCAACGAAGATATTCCAATGGAGATCTTATTGTGCATTTATTTTCTGTCTCTAGATATTCCGAGCAAACCTGAATACTTATTAGTGATCGTGGCTGTACGTTTGCACTACTGACCTCACCATATTGTTTCAGGCTCATTTTGAAGCATTGAATGGTTTGTTAATTTATTGGTATGATATCATATTATAATATTTTAGAAGAAGAGCCGGATCAAATAGGTCTTTGCCATGAACATAAACCCACGAACAAAATTTGTACATAAGAATTTATTTTGCTTCTTTTTTTAAGACTGGCCCTGGGGTAGAAAGATACTGATGGAGTTGATGGGGTGGGTCAGACAATAAGGTTCTATAGAGTCAAAGCAGAGTTATCATTGTACGGTTGGCCACATGAATTCGAATACAGGTTGCTGGAGAGTGTACATGGCAGACCAAAACAAAGGGTAGTGTAATATACGGCGGAGTATCTATTTGTGTGGGGTGTTATTTACGCCTTCATAATCCAACATTTACACCTCTATCAACAACGTTAACTGTATATAGTTATGTACAGTAAAATGAATGAATGAACGGAGTTGTCAATATCTCGGTATGTGTCTCTGTTATAAATACTAAGGCAAGATAATGTTTCCCTATCCAATGCAGTTATTACAGTTGGTGGGTTAAAATGAACTGACATCAGATTTGAAACATTAAAAAATCTTATTACAAAATAATCCCCGCTTTCTGTGTTCCCAGACGATGGATCACACTCTAACCAACAAATATATGCAGATTAAATAGAACATAGATTTTTATCATAATTCTATTTAATCGTCGCTGTTACAATGCCACATTCTGCTGTAGTTGTGTCATGGATAACTTTTGTGGTTGTAAAGCTGGCATGGTTTCTCTGGGGGACCAGCAACCACATCGGATAAAGGACTCCTCCTAATAAGTTCACATAAAATTAATTAGAGGAAATGTATTGACAAAACCACATGTAGAATCTTCACCCGGATGACGTCGGGTATCGCTGCTAGTACAACATAAAGATATATTAACGAATCTCTAGGAAATTCAGTCAATAATCCCAATTTTCTATGTTTGTGACTTATCTATATTTAATCGTAATAAATTAATATCACGGGGTTTGACTAGCTAGAATCGGCATGAGCGAGCTTCTATCAGCTTGTAAATACAGTGCTATAGCCTTCAATATAGCATGCACTAGTATACTATTCATAAAAACTGGTACAACTTTGTCACCATATGATAGTGAAAAGTTTCCATACGGAGTGGCATGAGGAATTGTTGACAAAGGCCGTGGCTGTCCATCACCCTGATGGTCTAGTGTTGAAAGTGACTCCTCTTCATCACCTCTTATCTCCATAACCAAGAGTCACAGAAAGCTGGGGTTAGCCTCATTGGAGAGATTTTTTTTTTAAATCATGTCCAATTTCGTTCGAGATGCACTGACACATTGCGTTTGAAGGTACATAAGTCGTAGTAAGGTGGAAAGATGGATGAAGGTAGTGTGTTCCAGAGTTGACCAGTTGTGTATATGAAAGACTGAGAGTACCGGTTAACTCTTGCATGAGGGAGTTGGACAGAAAAGGGGTGAGAACGAGAGGCTTGACGAGTGTTGCATGTTCTCCTGAGGGGAGGAAGCATACATTAAGAGAGTTCAGAAGAGCAATGTCCAGTGTAATAGCGATATAAGAGAGAAAGTGATGCAACACTGCGGCGAAGAGAGAGAGGTTGTAGTGAATCAGTAAGAGGAGGAGAGTTGATGACACGAAAGGCCTTTGATTCCACCTTGTCCAGTAGTGTTGTGAAGGTTGATCCCCCCCACACATGAGAGCCATACTCCATACAGGGGCGGATGAGACCCCTGTACAGAGACAGTAACTGCGTGGGGGTGAAGTATTCACGGAATCTGCGCAGCACACCTAACTTCTTTGAGGCGATTTTAGTAAGATAGGTAATGTGATCTCTCCAGGAGAGATTATGAGAGAAAGAGACTCCAAGAATATTAAGAGAAGAGGAAAGGTCAAGTTGTGTATCGTTAAAGGAGAGGGGATAGACATCAGGAAGATTAGTACGAGTTGAAAGATGAAGGAACTGTGTTTTTGAGGCATTGAAAACAACAAGGTTCTCTCTGCCCCAGTTAGAGATGAGGGAAAGATGAGAAGTCAGGCGTGCTACTGCATCATCACGTGATGTGGAGAGGAGCTGCTGGGATGGACGGTTGTCAAAATGAGTGGAGTAGTGTAGGGTGGAATCATCAGCATAGGAGTGGATAGGGGAAGAGGTACAGTTAAGAAGGTCATTAATGAACAAAAGAAAGAGGGTGGGTGATAGAACAGAACCCTGAGGAACACCACTATTGATAGTCTTGGAAGAAGAACAGTGACCGTCTACAACAGCAGCTATAGAACGGTCAGAAAGGAAATCAGAGATAAAGGTGCAGAGAGAGGGATAGAAACCGAATGAGGGCAGTTTGGAGATTAAAGCTTTGTGCCAGACTCTATCAAAAACTTTGGATATGTCGAGGGCAACAGTAAAAGTTTCACCAAAGTTCCAAAAGGAGGATGACCATGAATCAGAGAGGAGGGATAGAAGATCGCCAGTAGAACATACCTGACGGAAACCATACTGGCGATCTGAAAGAAGGTCATGACAAATAAGGTGCTTATGAATTTTGAAGTTAAGAATAGATTCGAAGACTTTAGATAGACATGAGGTCAGAGCAATAGGGCGATAGTTGGAGGGTTGGGAACGGTCTCCTTTTTTCGGAACAGGTTGGATCAGAGCAAACTTCCAGCAAGAAGGAAAAGTGTTAAATGATAGACATAGACGGAACAGTTTGCCTAAGCAGGGTGTCAGCACGGAAGCACAGTTTTTGAGAACAACAGGAGGAATCCCATCAGGTCCGTACGCCTTCCGAGTGTTAAGGCCAGAGAGGGCAGAAAATACTTCCTTTGAAGAGATTCTGATGGCAGGCATAAGTAAGTCAGAGGGGGGTGGAGTTGGAGGAACAGAGATTAATTTGATTTGATTATGATTGATGGATATTAGGCGCCGCAACATCGAGGTCCTATAGTGCCAGAAAAAGGTGATAGAGAGGTATGACAGTAAGCAGGAAGATAATAAAAAGAAAAGAGGGACAGTTGACGAACTGAAAGATGGGAACCATTTTGTCTGGTCTCTCACTGGCGACCTTCCTAGCATGGGAAACCCTCTCTCCCCGAAATCGCGGCAGAGCAGGGGCCGAAGCCCCCTCTAGTCTAGCTCGCCAGGTCTCAGAGACACACAAGCCCCCTCACTACGTCAAGGCGGGTTCCGTTAGGGAGATTGGAAAATGAAGAGTTGTTGGTGGTTACAAAACCAAATGTACGTTTAGGAGTAGGAATTGTAGTTTAGGAGTAGGGATAAGGTGAAGTAAAGTAAATTTAGCAGTAGATTCATGCTCACCTGCATAGCCGTGGAGGGAGGCAAGAGAGAATTGGCCCTGACTTAAGGGGGTAATTAACATGGGCCATGCTGGCAAGTCGCCAAACTTAAACAGTAACCACCCTAAAAGAGAGAGAGATAAAATTGTTGAGATAGGGTGAGAGTTTCCTTGTACACTACAGCATGATCAAAATAATGCTCTCATACACATACATACATATATATATACATATATACATATACACATAGACTACAACCTTTTGCACACATATGTTAAACTTTAAACCCATTTTTCTCAAAGCTTAAGTTGTGTCGCTTATTTCGTTATGCAAATAGATGCCTCATATACAGTATACATACAAGCATATACACATACGTATACACATATACATACATATACACATTCACATAAACATACATACACACATACACATAAACATACATACATACATATATACATACATACATACACTACAAATATGTTGGGTTATCATTCTGTACAGCATAATTATAATATTATACTCCCTATACTGTCTTCACATAGGCTGCATATTATCGTTCTCATTTAATTAAGGGCGCTGTGATCATATATGAGAACTGGAGACTTTTGTTTTCTCCTGACCATGCCACGAAACACGCTTCTTACATGTAGGTTGTGTTTCATGGCAATATTTGAAGAACTCACTAACCTCTAATTTTCTGACTACATCACGTGGGTCCTTAAAAGATGCACATTAATATTAATACATCTTAACAATATTTTATACAGTTTTGTGTAAACAACTTTGTTCATACAGCTTTGTTTATACAGCTTTGTTTAAACAGTTTTATTTATACATCTTTGTTTTATTAAGCTTTGTTTATACAGTTTTGTTTTATACAACTTTCTATAATACAGGTTTATTTTATACAGCTTTGTTTGGGAGTGGTACACTTCTGGATATTCTGTTAACATACATTTCCATACTGTATAATTATACTTCTTGATTTAGCTGACGTGGCTATATGACAGTGCATTGGTCCCCGATTGCAGGAAAAATGCATACAAGGAAAACCAGCCATGCTGCTAACCCGAAGTAAGAGAGGGTATAATATCTGCTTGTCGCTTCCTCATATAACTTTTAGTATCACTAGAAACATTACACAGAGGAGATCTATACCATCATAACCTCCTACGTATGTGTAGTTTAATTTATATTAATAATATTATTATTACTGTTAAGTTCGACCCCATCATAACCTAAGCAATATGTATATTTTAATCTTTATAATTTTTAACGCCATTATTAGCATTTGCAAGTAGTTTTTTTCTTAATCTATTGCTCCTTAGCGACAGACAACAAAACATGAAAGGTACACACACACACCTTGTATCTCATCTGTCTCTTCATATACACATACACACACATATACATTGGATCGTGGACACACACACACACATTGGATCCAAGATACACACATACACAGGGTGGATACAGGACACACGAAAACAGTACAAACCTCGAAAACACAAGAGAGCAGACAAAGGATATAAACACTGAATGATTTCATGAACATACACTTAAATCGACCCAAACGAGGTGTAGGATGGAGTACCAGAAACTCCTCCAACACCTCATGCATTATCTGATGTCAACAAGCTACATGAAGGGAGGCGTCTACATGGGGAAGCAAGATAGTATTGGATTTCATGGGGTGGTCCAGACAATAATGTTTTAAATGGAGTCAAAGCAGAGATAAGGTGGAATTTTTGTGTTGGTAAATCTAGAACAACATAAAATTCCAGACTATTCCAAGCAACAGAAAACCATTATTTTGGTCCGTCTGGTCCTGTTTCCTGGCATACTTTAGAGGAATCAAGACACTCCAATATAACAAAAACGAATTACCCCCTTAAACATTGTACGGTTGGCCACAGGAATTCTTACACAGGCTATAATTATGGAAAGAGAGGTAAGATTCTGGAAGTCCTGCAATGAATGGTCTATCAAGTTAAAGTTTTGAACAGGCCAATTCACCAACGAAGATAATCCAATGGAGATCTTATTGTGCATTTATTTTCTGTCTCTAGATATTCCGAGCAAACCTGAATACTTATTAGTGATCGTGGCTGTACGTTTGCACTACTGACCTCACCATATTGTTTCAGGCTCATTTTGAAGCATTGAATGGTTTGTTAATTTATTGGTATGATATCATATTATAATATTTTAGAAGAAGAGCCGGATCAAATAGGTCTTTGCCATGAACATAAACCCACGAACAAAATTTGTACATAAGAATTTATTTTGCTTCTTTTTTTAAGACTGGCCCTGGGGTAGAAAGATACTGATGGAGTTGATGGGGTGGGTCAGACAATAAGGTTCTATAGAGTCAAAGCAGAGTTATCATTGTACGGTTGGCCACATGAATTCGAATACAGGTTGCTGGAGAGTGTACATGGCAGACCAAAACAAAGGGTAGTGTAATATACGGCGGAGTATCTATTTGTGTGGGGTGTTATTTACGCCTTCATAATCCAACATTTACACCTCTATCAACAACGTTAACTGTATATAGTTATGTACAGTAAAATGAATGAATGAACGGAGTTGTCAATATCTCGGTATGTGTCTCTGTTATAAATACTAAGGCAAGATAATGTTTCCCTATCCAATGCAGTTATTACAGTTGGTGGGTTAAAATGAACTGACATCAGATTTGAAACATTAAAAAATCTTATTACAAAATAATCCCCGCTTTCTGTGTTCCCAGACGATGGATCACACTCTAACCAACAAATATATGCAGATTAAATAGAACATAGATTTTTATCATAATTCTATTTTCCATGTGTTAGCCTTAATTAAGTAAATAAATTGCTTGGGAAGTGTAGTGCTTGGAGTCATTTGATAATTTTTAGCCACTCTTTTTTTTTTATATATACATATATTCCGACACTGGACATCGGTTTCATCAAGTTCGTTAGCGTGGGCCAGGTCAACTGCTGCTCACACACACACACGTCACGAATCCGAACTGGTATCCAGCCACAGAGAGAGGGAAGTGAGGGTTATTCTCAAATATTGCAGCTGTTATGGTACCATTGAGGGTGTTTACGACGTTCGGTGGCCTTATAGTTAGTGCCTGACACTCAAATCCGAAGAGTAAATCATTTCAAGTCCTCTCTTGAGAGGATCGATCTCCCGAACAGGGTTATGAGTCCAGAAAACTAACCACTAGGCCACCTCCCCTTATCTCTCCTTTCCATAATCAGAGTGGTTCTCATCCATGATCACAAGTGGTTCGGGATTCAAATTTATGGATGGCTCAACATTGGTAATGCTACGTGGTAAAGGTTCCCACATTACCCCCTATATAACTCCGCCCACATTTCTCCCCTCCCCCCTCCACCTGTCAGTGATACCATATCCGTTGAGGCCCACACCAAGTCGATGGTGGATGAAGTGTGGTCCATTGATCTGTCCGGAGCTTCTAGTGTGGGGTTGTGATATTATCACGTAGCTACAACAGTCTCACTCCAACCTTAGTAGAGTGAGGACGTTCTCCTGGCGCTCTGACTGCCTTGTTGTTTGTGTTGTTTTTGCTTTCTTGTTTGTGTGTTTTTGTTTCTGTTTATTATTATTACAATTAAATATCTACATTCCTGCAATCATTACATATATGTATTGAATAAAATAACACCACGTAATGATAAATAAAAGTACTTACTAATTGGCTGCTGTTCCATCTTTCTTGGCCAAGATACCCTTTCTACACCTTTTCACCCTCAAATTAAAAGAAAATTACTTTCATGTTAAAAACACTTAACTTCATATAAAAAATTGAACTTCATATTAAAAAATTGAACTTCATATTAAAAAAATTGAACTTTATATTAAACAAATTGAACTTCATATTAAAAAAATTGGTAAGTCTATTCCACTGGCAATAATACTTACTCTCACTCTAATACCACCTGTCTTCTCACTCTCCCTTCACTCTCACTACTCTTTCCTGTCTTCCTCTCACTCTCACTCCACTCTCCCTTCACTCTCACTATTTTTTCGTGTCTTCCTCTCACTCACTATTCTTTCCTGTCTTCCTCTCACTTCATTATTCTTTCTGTCTTTCTCTCACTCCACTCTCATTCCACTCTCACTATTCTTTCTGTCTTCCTCTCACTCTTCTCACTCCACTCTCACTCCACTCTCACTCCACTCTCACTATTATTTCTGTCTTCCACTCACTCTCACTCCATTCTCCCTTCACTCTCACTATTCTTCCCTGTCTTCCTCTCACTCACTTCACTCTCACTATACTTTCTGTCTTCCTCTCACTTCACTTTCACTATTCTTTCTGTCTTCCTCTCACTCCTGTCACTCCACTCTCCTTTCACTCTCACTATTCTTTTCTGTCTTTCTCTCACTTTTACTGTTCTTTCCACTCTTCCTCTCACTCTCCCTATTCTTTCTGTCTTCCTCTCACTCTCCCTCCACACTCACTCTCACTCCACTCTCAATCTCACTCCACTCACTATTCTTTCTATCTTCCTCTCACTTTCACTTTCACTATTCTTCCTATCTTCCTCTCACTTTCACTACTCTTCTCTTTCCTCCCCTTACTCTCCCATCACTCTCACAATTCTTTTCTGTCTTCCTCTCACTCTCCCTCCATAATATAATAGGTGTATCACTTGGGCTGACTTAGCAGGCGTACCAACCGTACCGTGATAAAAATTCAAAAATAATGGAGGGGTTGTTCCTAAACGTTTTGTACAGAGTGTACTCCCTTTTTTGTTATTTTTTTAATGGAATTGTGAGCTTCTAAGTAATGCAACCAGCTCCAAAAATGAGCTTTTTTTTTTTTTTTTTAAATCCAACTTTTTTTAATGATATTTTTCCCAATATCAAGTTTCTTAATTAGTGCCACATATGGGACAGAAGTCAGTATTGAGAATGGTAATACAAAGAAAGCAAGTACCTGATAATAGACACTGGTTACTCATTTGGGATAAGTATCTTTCACATACTGGGCTGTACCACCCATTCCTGTGTCCCATCTCACATCCCCTTCTCATTTCAGGCTAGCAGGGATTATACAAGTACTATTTATTGACCACAGGAATTGATACACACGCTGCTGTTGTTTTCAAAGGTTGACAGCATATAGAATAATAACTATGTAAGTCTATGTAACTACAATACAACATTATTATTAGGTTTGCTGTTTTGTAATCACTGAGTCACTTGGTAACCATTCATTGCAGTACTTCCAGTATAATAAATGATCTCTCTTTCCAGTGTTGCTCACCGGTCTTAGTGATAGCAACTAATAAACTAGAGAGTGTGTGTGGGTCTCTTACTATTATCCTGTGTGAAAACTATGAGATAGTGTGTGTATATCTCTTCGCCATATTTAGTCCATTAATCACTATGGTAGGATGTTATAGTAATATACTTTCCGGAGTTCCTGATTTATTAACATGCGGCACTAGGTTGTCTAATTTTTAATACAAATAAACAGTATATTTTACAATGGTATTTATGCTAACAAATCAATATAACAATAGATAGATAGGCATGTCCCGCATTAATAATATATAATATTTTATTATTCATTTAATGGTAGGAATGAATGTTGATTAGCCATGGTCAGTAACAGATGACCGGCATTCAAAATGTAGGTGAGGTACAATTTATAAGTATCAGGTGAATCTAGGTGAGTCTGTCCTAATTAGGTGGGAAGACATAGAAAATGGGATATTTGTCTATATAACCAGTTGAAAATTAACGATTATAAACAGAAAATGGTTTGCCTATCTACCTGGCCAATTCAAGTTAAGAGGTCCCGCAGAGGGCTGCTCGTGGGCAGCATAAATGCGGGGGTTGTGCGGGGGATTTAGGGATCCAGGGTAGGTATTAGGAAGGGGGTTACAATGAGGGTGGAATGGGTCAGGGACTGTGGGAAGAGGATTATAAACTTTATTAAACTTATATATACATGTGGTATATATATATATATGATTTATGTACCAGTACTTCCAGAATAATATATGACCTCTCTTTCCAGTACTTCCAGAATAATAAATGACCTCTCTTTCCAGTATTTCCAGAATGTATTAGTTAGTTTGTTGGTTGGTTGGTTGGTTGGTTGGTTGATTGATTGCTTGATTGCTTGATTGATTGGTTAGTTGGATGGTTGCTTGATTGATTGGATGGTTGGTTGGTTAGTTAGTTGATTGGTTGATTGGTTGATTACTTAGTTGGTTACTTGGTTACTTGGTTGATTGGTTGTTTGTTTTGATGAGGTTCTAACTATGCCTTGTCCCTTCTCTCGTCACCGTCGTTGTGGTGGTGTGTGTGATGTGATGATGGTGTGGTCAGGTGGTGTGAGATATGTGACTACCCTTGTGGCAGTGGTCGTGTGTGTGTTGGTGTACGAGAGGACCTTACAGTATAATAATAATAATATGACCTTACACAAAGCACTCACACCTCAACTCACACACTCACACTCACACGACTCCTCTCACCTCACACTTCAACTCCCACAAAACGACTCCTCCTCCTCCTCTCTCCTTCACCCTCACCAACCTCTCAGACATCACCCACTCTCAGCCAAACTACTAAAAGGTCATTCACAGTCATGTCAATGTCTCAGACACCACTCCCAGCATTCCCATCCTCTCCCAAAGCCCTCCCAGCATTCCCAGCCTCTCTCAAACCATTCCCAGACTCTCCCAAACCATTCCCAGCCTCTGCCAAACCTCTCCCAGTATTCCCAGTCTCTCCCAAACCAATCCCAGCATTCTCACAACCTCACCTCATCCTTTCCACAACCGCCCTACCTCCCAAAACAACCACCACAACCACGACCACAACAACAACCACGACCACAACAACAACCACAACGACCGCAACAACAACCACAACAACCACGACCACAACAACCTCAATCCCCCTTCCTCCCAAAACAACAACCACACCAACCACCACAATCCCCCTTCCTCCCAAAACAATCACTACAACCACGATCACCACACCACCAACACCCTTCCTTGGACAGCCGCTGCTACGAGTATGAAGGAGTGAGTGCAACCAACCAATGCTGTGATATGCTGCACTACACCGGTGGTGTCGTGTTGATGTGTCTCAGAGCTACCTTCCTCCACTTGTATCCCGGCTATAGGTAAGTACAGTACGTAACATATTTGGGTAGGTAGGTGGGTGGGTGGGTAGGTGAGTGTTTAAGTTGGTAGGTAGATACGTGGGTGGGTAGGTAGGTGGGTGGGTGAGTGTTTAAGGTAGATACGTGGGTAGGTAGGTAGGTTTGTAGGTGGGTCGGTAAGTAGGTAGATAGGTGGGTAGGTAAGTAGGTAGGTGGGTAGGTTATACTCCACATTACAGCATAGTGAGTAGTTGATATAATAATCACTATGGTTACAACAACAACAACGACAACGACAACGACAACGACAACAACAACAACAACAACAACAACAACAATAACAACAACAACAACAACAACAACAACAACAACAACAACAATAACAATAACAATAACAATAACAATATCAATAATAATAATAATAATTAAATATATTAGCCTATAGCTTTAATTACTTTATATTTATCTGATAATTAATGTTTACGTAATGGGATAATACACTTTTAGCATAATATGAAAACTTTAAAAAGATACAAATATGAAACAGAATAAGCTTTGAAATTGGTTCACTAGTTGTGTCAAATGATTCGAAACTTCAACAACAAGACCTTGATACAAATTTTGGATTGCGAGTGTACAGTATATATCAAAAGTAAGTAACTGTTATTATTATCTCAATTAGAATAACACAAAGTGGAAGAACATTTCATAAGCTCTCATTCTTGTCTCTCTTACAGAAATTTCCTAGATGACAACAACAACAACAGCAACAACGAGAATAGTAGTAGTAGTAGTAGTAGTAGTAGTAGTAATAAAAACAAAAACAACAATAACAACAACAACGATAACAACACCACCTCTCCTACTACTACCACTAGTACCAACAGGAACATTCTCACTGGTCCTTGGCAACACTGGTCCTTGGTAGGGGATTCACACTTACGTTATATATTCGACGCCTTAACACAGAGACTCCGAGACTACCCACCTCTAGAATACCGTATTATCTCTCATAAGGTATGTATATACTGTAGGTGTGTCTGTGTTTTTCTTTTATGGTATATATGTGTTTATGTGTGTTTGTTTGTGGTATATATGTGTGTGTGTGTGTTTGTGTTTTTATAATATAGGGGCCTACATTTGTTTGTGGTATATACGTGTATGTGTGGGTGTGTACAGGTGTTTGTGTGTGTGTGTACCGTATTATCTCTCATAACTTTCATAAGGTATGTATACAGGTGTGTGTGTGTATGTATGTGTATCATGTCTTAAAAGGTATGTGTTTGTGTTGTTTTTTTATGGTATACATATATGTGTGTGTGTGTGTTAGTGTTTTTACACCGCCCCGAAGGGGAAGGTGTATTGTTTTCTGTGCCGGATATTTATTTATTTATCTGTTCGTGTGTCTGTTTATGGTCTAGCTTCCACAGGTTTAGCCGTATGATGTTCATTTTTCTTTCTATTTATAGATATTCATCATAAAACAAAATAATTAACTTTTGGGCAAAATCGGTCGAAGGTCAAGGTCACAAAAAAATAAAGATAGCAAAGGGCGGGTGGTTGCTGTTGTGGCGGAAATTATCTTTATTAAGGGGCGGTGTTGGCATCGAATGGAATGATGTCTTGTTTTTTTAATAGTATACATGTGTGTGTGTACCGCATTATCTCTCATAAGGTATAATGATGTGCGTATTTTTTTTTTTTTTTATGGTATACATTTATGTGAATGTGTTTGTGTGTTTTTTATAGTATAAATGTGTGTGTGTTTGTGTGTGTGTGTTTTATAATATAGGGGCCTAGTAGCATTTGTGTGTTTATAGTATACATGTATGCATGTATTTTTATAGTATACATATGTATGTGTGTGTGTGTGTAGTCAGCAGCTGCTTGTAGTTAGTAAATTAGAAGATAATTATATGTGTGTGTAGTAAATTAAATGATTATACTTAATCTACTTATTGAAACAAAGGGACGTTGTCAAATGTTTATATAAAGTCACTCCAATTTGGATGATTATTACTGTCTACATCAGTATATATAAATATGTACACTCGAGCTCATAAATTCGCGGTACGTGGTCGCGAATTTACAAGCTCGGCTGTACAACTCGCTAGCACTGACATGAATGGGTGGTACAGCCCAAGTGAAAGATGGTCAATTTTTGCCAATAGGAGACATCAGGGACAGAACTCAGTATTGAAGATGGTAATAAAAAGAAAACAAGTACAGTTGGACACAGGGATTGTGCTACAGCCCAGGTGAAATATACTTGTCCCATTTGAGTAACCAGTGTCTATTATCAGGTAGTTGCTTTTTATTACCATCCTCAATACTGACTTCTGCCCCTGGTGTCTCCTATTTGGCACTAAGGAACTTGATATTGGGAGAAATTGACCATCTTTCACTTGCGTTATTCCTCGAATTCCTGTGTCCAACTGTACCTGATAAAAGACACTGGTTAGGTTAGGTTTGATTAGGTTAGGTTAAGTTGGTAAATAGGAGGGGCAGAAGTCAGTATTGAGGATGAAGTTTAGGGTATTTATTGAAAAAATTACCGTTTTGCAGCAGTGTTGCCAGATCCGGCTGGGTCCCAGTACATTTTTGTACTTTATAATGATTATTTCCCGGTAATTTGCCCAGGTTAGGTCTCGGTAGTCTGATGCGGTCTAGGTTAGGTTAGGTCAGGTCAGGTAAGGTCAGGCTAATTTCAAAATGCCCCATTTGCTTATGCCCGGGCTATCTTGGAATTTGTGGAGGAAATGCCATCGAAGAAAATAGTCTCAGAAGGGTCTAAATAAGTGGATAATGAAGGTAGAAAAACCATACGCAATAACGATAATTCATTCAATATTTCCCAATATTATCATTATCATTATTAACATTATTATTATTAATATTATTATTATTATTATTATTATTATTATTATTATTATTATTATTATTGTTATTATTATTATTATTATTATTATTATTATTATTATTATTATTATTTCTTCATCAGAGGAACGATAGTGGTGATACAAATTGATATTATTATTACTTTATTATCAGAATAACAGTAGGGGTCGCGTTACAAAGTGGAGCGATGCCGAGGACTTTCTATCATACCTGAGGTTCGACAGTTACACGAGTGACATACAGATCCGTCACACACAGTCACGCTTCACCCTCACCTGGTACTACGACCCCTTGTTACTCAGACTACCTTACCTACTGAAGGTGTGGATGGAGGAGGAGGTGGAGCAGGAGCAGGAGAATGTGGATGAGGAAGAGAAAGTGGATGAGGAAGAGAAGGTGGAGGAGGAGGATGAGGATGAGGAAGAGAAGGTGGAAGAGAAGGTGCAGCAACTTCACCGCCCTTCACTTCTTGTCATAAGTGGGTGTAAATGTGTTTTTTTTTCTTTTATAGGTAACTGTACTGTTACGAACACTAATAAGTATACGGTTTTGGTTGAAGCTTCGAACAGTCCAATTTCACCAACGAGCTAATTGCAATGGAGATCTTATTGTGTATTTATTTACTGTCTCTAGGTATTCTAAGCATGCACACCTGTATACTTATTAGTGCTCGTGGATATACACTCAGGTGGTGGTTTCTGGATGACAGCCCACACATAGAATTATCATGAGGACATACACACAACGCCACATCCTACCCTACACACACACACACACACACACACATATCGTCTCATCCTACCCTACACACACACACACACACACACACACACACACACACACACACACACACGCAAATAAAATCAACTATTTTAGAATAATGTGTAAAGTCTGTTTCTTTCATAATAAACTTTTATAATAATATGTAAAATCGATTTCGTTTTAATAAACTTTTTAGAATAGTATATAAAATTGATTTATTTTTCCTTTTAATTAATCAAAGTAAAATTTTGTTGTTTTTTATTCTATCATGTTTTAAAAAAGAATGTTGTAGTTTTTCATTCCATTACAGTTTTAAAATTGAATTTATAAATAATGTGTATCTTTTCTCTTAATTAATATTATAGTTTATCATTCCATCAAAGTTCTTAAAATGAATGTATAAAATGTGTATATTTTCTCTTGATTTTATAGTTTTTCATTCCATCAAAGTTCTTAAAATGAATGTTTAAAATGTGTATGTTTTCTCTTAATAAATGTGTATCTTTTGCCTTTCTTCCACACAGACTCTGGCCTTCATTGGTTAAGTTTCCTAGACAAGGCATACACGAGTGGATTGGAAAACAACAGTGCTACACTTGTAATGTTTGAAGCTCAACTCAACCAGCTTTCGCCTATATTGGGTCGATTTGCTAAACACACACCTACTGTCTTCAAACTCCTAGATGATGTACAGGTCAGGTCAGGTCAGGTTCTTAGATGATGTTAGGTCAGGTTAGGTTAGGTCAGGTTCTTAGATGATGTACAGGTTAGGTTCTTAGATGATGTATATGTCATGTCAGGTTCTTAGATGATATGTAGGTCAGGTCAGGTTAGGTCAGGTTCTTAGATGAGGTACAGGTTAGGTCAAGTAAGGTTAGGTTAGATTTTTTAGTCAGACTAGGCTTGGATAGGTCTAGTCAGGTAAGCTTAGTTTAGGTTAGGTTAGGTCGGGTCAGGTTATGTTAGGTCACACCAGATCAGATTATAACAGACATAGCATCAATCAATTACCTTTTGGTATATTGGAGTGCCTTGATTCCTCCAATTTATGCCATGAAACAACAGAAACAGAAGAACATAAAATCTATATATATATAAAACAGTCTGTCTGTCTGTCTTTCCGTCTGTCTGTCTGTCTGTCTGTCTGTTTAGCCGCTATGCACAGCCGCATCGTTTCACCTAGAGTAATAATTTTTACATACGTTTTTTCGCTGAGACCTGAGGAGTGTCTTGGCAGTATTTTTTTTTCCTTCAATGATTAACCCCTTAAAAATGATGTTTTTTTCTTTTTTGTCACCACCACCTGAAAAATGGGGGTCAAAATTTTCAAGTTTTAACTTTCATTTAAGCAAATTTTTTTCTTGCAGAAAGTAAGAGCTTGAATTTACACACCAGGAACTGCAAACGGGAGCCTCTTATGTGACCAAATTTGGGTATGACAAGAGCATCTAAGTCCGAAAATACATAAATACAATAATATCCCATGAAATATTATGACGTTTACTGTGAATGTATGAGGTTTTACATTCACAGAAACATCATACGACCTCTCTCTCTCTCTTTTACACACACACACACACACTCTCTCTCTCTCTCTCTCTCTCTCTCTCTTTCACACACACACACACACATAGATAGATAGATAGATAGAGAGATAGAGAGATTGAGAGATAGATAGAGAGAGATATAGATAGATGGATATATAGATAAGAGAGATAGATAGATAGAAAGATAGATATAGATGGATAGATAGATATAGATAGAGAGATAGATAGATAGAGAGATAGATATAGATAGAGAGATAGATAAATATAGAGAGATAGATAGAGAGATAGATAGAGAGATAGAGAAATAGATAGATAGAGAGATAGATAGATAGAAAGATAGATATAGAAGAGAGATAGATATAGATAGAGAGATAGATAGAGAGATAGAGATAGAGAGAGAGAGATATAAATAGATATAGATGGATATATAGATAGATAGATAGATATAGATGGATAGATAGATATAGATAGATAGATAGATAGATATAGATAGAGATAGAGAGATATAGATAGAGATAGAGAGAGATATAGATATAGATAGAGATAGAGATAGATAGATAGATAAATAGATATAGATAGATATATAGAGATAGATATAGATAGATAGATATAGATAAAAAGATATAGACAGAGAGATATAGATAGAGAGATAGATAAATAGATAGATATAAATAGATAGATATACATATAGATATAAATAGATATAGATAGATAGATATAGATAGATAGATAGATAGATAGATAGAGATATAGATAGATAGATAGAGATATAGAGAGATAGATATAGATAGATAGAGATAGAGAGATAGATATAGATAGATATATAGATAGATATATATAGATAGATAGATAGATAGATATAGATAGATATAAATAGATAGATATACATATAAATATAGATAGATATAGATAGATTGATAGATAGATCCCCGGACAACGTCGGGTATCCCTGCTAGTAATATATATAATGGTGTTTGTTCTGTTAATGCTTTTTTTTTTTTTTTTTTTTTTATTTATATGATCCGACACTGGACATAGGCTTAATCAAGCCCGTTATCGTGGCCCAGGTCAACTGATGCTCTCACACACGTCACGACTTCCGAACTGGTACCCAGCCACAGAGAGAGGGAAGTGAGGGTGATTCCCAAATACTGCAGCTGTTATGGTACCAGCGAGGGTGTTTTACGACGTTCGGTGGCCTTATAGTTAGTGCATCATACTCAAATCGGAAGAGTAAATATTTTCAGGCCCTCACCTGAGAGGATCGATCTTCCGACCTCTAGGGTATGAGTCCAGAACACTAACCACTCGGCCACCTCCCCTAAATGGTTTGGAGGAATCATTTGCTCCAGATTTACCAACACTGCACTAACGTTGAAAATGAAGATAGATTTTATTACTAAATTTAATTTACTCATACAATGTTTATTTTATTCATATTATATTAAATTTATATATTTTCCATTCATGTTTTATTTATGTATTTATATGTTTACTGAAGTTTTATTTATTTATTTATCTATATATTTATAGATGTTATATTTTTCATTTATATATTCACTCACGTTTCATATATTCACATATAAATCTACACATGATATAATATATTTTTCTATATTTACTTATGTATATAATTTATTCGTCTATTATTTTATTTATTTACACATGTTATATGCTTTTCATATTTACCCATTTATATCATTAAATCATCTATTAATTTATTTATATACACTTATTATATTTTCCATATTTACCCATGTATATATATAATTTAATTCATCTAAAATACTAAGGCAATATATTGTTTTGTCATATATATATTCATTTACACATGTTATACTTTTCATATTTACTCATGTATATCATTTATCCATCTACAATACCAATGCATTTATTCATACTATATAATGTATTTATTTACCTAGGCAGCAGACACCAACCCAGAATCCGAGGAGGTCATGAGTCGAACCAACTTGTGCCACTACAACGAGATCACAGTGTCAGCCCTGAGGGGGTCGGGTGTCAAGGTATGGGACAGCACCTTACCCTTGTCCCTCGGTTACAACCACCAGTGTTCCCTTCATCCCACCAGGACCACTGTCAACTACTGGTGGAAGTGCCATGACAAGAGACACGTAGGTTATGTATTGGTGGAGCAGTATGTGGACATGTTGCTGAATCATGCCTGTAATTTCTATCTCCTCGTCCAGCAACGCATTCACCGTGGTCATTGTGTATCGTAAGGAAGAGTATTGGTTTGTTTACAGAAAGATGCCTGTAATTCCTATCTCATCCAACAACAACGCATTCACCGAGGCCATTGTGTATCGTGAAGAAAGAACATTGGTTTGTTTACAGTAAGATGCCTGTAATTCGTACAGTTGGATACATAAATTGGTGGTACAGCCCAAGTGAAAGATGGTTAATTTCTCCCAATATCAAGTTCCTTAATTAGTGCCAAATAGGAGACATCAGGGGCAGAAGTCAGTATTGAGGATGGTAATAAAAAGCAAGTACCTGATAATAGACACTGGTAATTCAAATGAGGCAAGTATCTTTCACCTACTGGGCTGTACCACCCATTCATGTGTCTAATTGTACATACCTTCTCGTCCAAAATCAACACAATCACCGTGGTTATTGTGCATCAACATTGGTTTGTTTACACGACTCTTGGATTATTATTATTATATAGTTGATGATGGTGATGATGTGTGTGTTTGTGTGGTTCAGATCACAATCTATATATAATACCACATTCATTGCATTTTCTAATTATACAGTCCACATCCATCTTTAATTAAACGACCCTCTGATTGTGCTAAGAATTAGAGGCTTCTGATACCTCCTGACTATGCCACGAAACAAGCTCCTTCCCTATAGGTATGTAATAATAATAATAATAATAATAATAATAATAATAATAATCGGTTTATTAAATAGTAGCAGCTGGGAGACTGAAAATGTACATGTTACACTAAAACACTAATGATAAAAATGGGAATGAACACAAGTAAAAGCAGAAAAAAACAAAAAGACACAATTTAAAGAAACATATGAAAAAAAAAGGAATTCATACATATACGTAGAGGGAATACACAGAAGTTTTAAAATATATAAATATACATATACATACCCACATATACGTATATGTACACATACACATATACATACATGTACACAGACACACATAAATACATACATATATATATATAAACATATACATACACATACACATACATATACACATACACACATACATACATGCATACACATACACATATTAATTTATACAGACTTATATATGTATACCTGCGTTCATACAAACAAGTTTACATATATTTACTGGACTCATATACATCCATATACATACACACACAAATACAAATACAGTACATATATTGGTGCAGCTGTAGGGGTCAGATTGGCCTTGAGGTGTGAAGGAAACTGGATTTAGTGAGGTGAAGTCAGAATAATACGCTAAGAAATTTGTTTGTCTGATATAGTTTTAACTATAGAATTAACTATTGAGGTGTTTAACGATAGTGGGGATTGCCCTGTTCTTGTAGCGATCAGTACGGGATCTGATGGGTTTGATTTTATTGTGGTGACGTGAAGCACGGCGTGGTGGAGGCAGAGATGGTGGAAGAAGGGATCTGTGGCGCGGATGTTTGATGAGATTATCACCAAATTTGTGTAGATCTTGGAGGTGACGTTGAGAAACTGAGGTGAGGTTGAGGGTGGTAAGGGCAAGAACATATGAGATGTAGTTGTCTCCCATAATAACTCTACATGATCTTTTCTGGACTTTTTCTATTTGTCTTTTTTGGGTGGCGTTGAGTGAGGAGGCCAATCATGTAGAGTTTGTAAGTAGATGCCTTGATGATGTTGGTGACGTGTAGTTTCCAGTCCAGCTTGGCGTCGATGGTGACACCCAACAACTTGGTAGACTGAACCACCTCAAGAGAGTTGTTATAATAATAATAATAATAATAATTAACGGTTTATTTACATAGCAGTCAGAGACTGAAAATATACATAGGGGAAAAATTACATTAATATTAATTCTTAATTCTAAGATCTATAGGCTACAACTTGGAGACATACAGTAATAGTTAATTTAATTGTTTATCTTTCGCACTAAAGTGTGAATAGTGCTATGGCGATAGCGGTCAGTGCGAGGGGCTTTGAGGGGCACCAGTTTGTTTTGGTGTCTGGTAGCCCTGGCTAGTGGTGGAGCGTTAGGTGGGAGTAGATGACGGTGACGTGAGTTACTTAACAAGCCTTCTCCAAACTTGATAAGGGCTTGCTCATACATGGCTGCAGGCTGAGCAGACTCAGGGTGGTGAGGGCATGATTGTAGCTGGTGTAGGCAGGGCCAAGTATGACTCTGCATCTGTACTTTCTCCAGCTGTTGTTGCTGTGTTTTAGTCAGAGATGAAGACCACACTGGGGAGGAGTACAGTAGGGAGGGTAATATGAAGGTGGTATAGACTACCTTCAAATCCCTGTTGGAGTCCCCAGAGACCTGAGTCTGCGCAGCATGTATAGTTTGTAAGAGGCTACCTTGACCATCCTAGCTACATGTTGCTTCCATGTTAATTTATCATCCACTGTGATGCCGAGAAGCTTGAAGGAGTGGATGACTTGGAGTGGATGAGGGCCAATTGTGAGCTGGGGGGGCGGCACAGCTGTAGATGAGATACAGACGTGTATCACCACGGTCTTGGTGTGGTTGCTAGAGACATTGTTATGCTCTTTCCACGTCTGCAGTCTGTCGAGGGTGGCTTGCAGTGGGTCATAATCTGGCGTCCTAGTGTTGACTGGGATGCCAACCGTGCAGTCATCCACGTATTTCCATCGATGCTGGGTGTCGGTGAGGGCATCATTGATCAGCATGAGGAATGAAAGTGGTCCAGTTTTACTTCCTTGCGGCACACCGCAAGTCAGCTGTTACAGGGGAGATATAGAGCCCTGATAACGGACCGCCTGCTGCCTTCCTGTGAGAAAGTCAGCCAGCCAAGCTACCAGGTTGGGGTGGAGTCCCAGGTTAATGGCCTTGTTGATGACAACAGTGTGGTCTACAAGATCAAACGCTTTCCTAAAGTCTACAAAAGCAAGGGCGAGAGAAGTGTTACGTTTGTCCAAGTGGCTGTGGATAAACTCAAGGAAGCTGACTAGGCAGTGGGAGGTGGAAGTGGATTTGATGTTGCCGTACTGACGAGTGTCTAGCTGTTTGCTAATTTGTGAATAAGACCAGTTAAATACGAAATCTTCACAAAGGAGGCTAGGGAGAGGTGTGATGGCAACTGGTCTTAGGTCATTAAAGGTTTGTGGGGTGGGAGTTTTAGGGATGGGAATGACGTAGGAAATTTTCCAGTCAGCAGGGCAAGCATTTTGAGCGAGGGAGGCGTTGATTATGGAGCAGAGGGGCGTGGCTAGTTCAGGGGCAAATTCCTTGTAAATTTTAATGGGGAGGTCATGAGGTGTGGTGGATCTGTTAGATTTAAATGAGGTTATCATTTTGGCAATCTCAGCCTCATGGACAGACGGGAGTGGAGATGGGGAGGGGAGGTAGGCAGGGAGAAGGCTGGTCTGAAGAGGGGGGAGAGTTTGACAGATAGCGGCAAAGTGACCGTTAAACGCCTCAGCCGCATTATCAGGAGAAAGGTGTGAAGTACGGGGGAAGGAGGGGGATTGCTTTTGTAAACCACAGAGAAATTTAATCTTGGAGTACCATTGTCTGTTGTTGGCCTGTTTTAAGTGTTGCACTTTTTCTGGGTAGTAGCAAGCCTTGGCAGTCCTAATCTCCCTTATTACCCTGTTTCTGAGGCTTCTGTACTGGACTGGGTCGGTGTAGTAGTGCCTGTTTCGTAGCTGTAACAGCCGCTTTATTCGTGGTGTCATCCATGGGGTGTCAGCTGGATGCACACGGATGGTCTTGGTGGGGAAGTAGTGATGGTAGGCCTCTGTGGTGGTGTTGACGTAGTTGCGCCATTTAATGTGGACGTCTAGTGGCTCTGTCACCTCTATCCATGGGTGGTGTACCAGGCACTGTCCAAACTCTCTTATCGACGAGTCAGGTGTTGGCCGATAGGATCGGGTAACAGTTTCCCTTGGCACCGATGTAGTAGGTTTGGGTGACCATAAGATGGACACGTGGTTGCTTCGTCCTACGGGGGGGAGGGGGCGGAGAGCTGAGTATTGATGGTCCAGGTCAGTCAAGATAAGGTCGAGGGTAGCCTGACCGTGGGTGGGGAAATCCACTACTTGGGTGAGGTTGAGTTGGTGTTGGATGTCACTCACATCCAAGCGGTTGAAATCCCCACATATGATCAACTTGGCAGCAGGATATCTCACCCTCAGAGTGTCAGCTGTGTCAATAATGTGGTCAGTGAGTAGCTGTGCTGTGGTGGCACGTGGTGGATGATAAACAACACAGACTATGATGGAAGCTGTGTTGCGGGGGTGGCAAGGGGGGTCACCCTCACCCACAGTATCTCCAGGTCGTCTGGGTTATCAACACTGAGGTATGAAGGGCTGGTGTCAGTGCGGCAATACAACGCCACTCCACCTCCCCTTCGGTTAGTCCTGAGGTGGTGAAAAAGTTCGTAATCCTGAATTTTGCACACTTCAGGAACTATCTGCCACGCCTCTGTGATGGCTACAATATCTACACTGATGGATTTCACTGTCACTGTTAGTTCATCAATCTTATTGGCTAATGATGTGACATTAGATAGTAGGAAAGAGGGGAGATTGTACCAGTTTCTCGGTACCTCAAAGTGTTTGTATATTCTTCCTTTTACCGGTATTTTACTGGTCCTCGTGGTGGTCTGCACTAGTATTTTACTGGTCCTCGTGGTGGTCTGCACTGGTATATTCCGTATGATGTTTTTTCCTCCCCGTGTTCCGCGGTAGTGGAAGAGATTCAGTTATTTTAGTTTCTGGATCACTTCACTTGGAGGGTAGCCTGACCCTCGTTTGTATTTCCAAAGTTCACTGAGTTTATATTTGTAGTTAGGGCTGGACATTTTCCTTGTGTAGAATAGTTTGTCTAGGTATGTACACTGTCGTTGTAGCTAAGAACGTGGGGTGTTGGGGGAAGAGTCAACAGGCTGACCTGGCAGCTCGTGAGAGCGCCGAGTACATGTCCTTTCCCTGTGAGGTCAAGAGACAGTGTGTTGTGTGTGTGTGTGTGTGTGTGTATGTGTGTTTCGTGGTAATATTTGAAGTACTCATCTATCTCCAATTTTCTGATACATCACACACACACAGGGTCCTATAATCTGGGTAAATCTGGAGCAACTGAATCCTCCAAACTATTCCATGCAACAACAAAACACCATTATTATATCTCTTCTGGTCCTGTTGCTTCCTGGCATACTTTGGAGGAATCTAGGCACTCCAATGTACCAAAAAAGAATTACCACCTTGAATGGGGTAGTATACAGTAAACTGGTGGTCAGGATGGAGCAAATGATTCCTCCAAACTATTCCAAGCAACAGGACACCATTTTTTTATTAATCCTGTTTCCTGGAATACTTTGGAGGAATCAATACGCTCCAGTATATCAAAAGTATACTATTCTCTTATTAATGTTCGTTGTGTATAAGGGAATGATATGTACAGTCGCGGTAAATAATAATCATCCACGTATGGGAATCTCAAACTATTTACTGTCTAATATTTTCATGTTCACATATGATGTTATTGTTTTAAGTAGTGCGTAGGTGCTTGTAGTAAATTAAAAGATGGTAGTTAACGTGTGTGTGTGTGTTATTGTTTTAAGTAGTGTGTAACTGTTTGTAGTAAATTAATGTGTGTGTGTGTGTCTGTGAGTGTTAAGTAGTGCGTAGCTGCTTGTATTTAATTAAAAGGTAGCAGTTACTTAACCTATTTATACCTATTATAACACCATTTTCTACACCTAAGAAATGAACTGACTGATGATAACTGTTAAGTTGTTGATCATTAATAAATAAAGATGTATTTCACTGACGGAAAGTATGGAGATATCTAAGAAAGGATTACAGTATTAAGGGAGGGAGGTATGGGAGGGTTGATTTTGACTGATGAATATTAGGCGCCGCAACATCGAGGTCCTATAGGGCCAGATAAAGGTGATAGAGAGGTGTGACAGCAGGCAGGAGGGGAATAACAAGAAAAGAGGGACAGTTAAGGAACTAAAAGCTAGCGGCTGGGGCCGAAGGGGCGCTAAAACCCTTAAAGTATTGTCCACATTACTACAGGCAATACCCCCCTACGGAGTAATGCATGCGAAACCCTCTCTCCCCGAAATCGGGGCAGAGAAGGGGCCGGAGCCCCCTCTAGTCTAGCTCGTCAGATCTCAGAGACACACAAGCTCCCCTACCATATCAAGGCGGATCCCGTTAGGGGTGAGGAGAGGGAGGGAAGGTTTGGGTGAAGGGAGGGAGGGAGAGAAGGTTTGGGTGAAGGGAGGGAGTGAGGAGAGGGAGGGGGGGAAGTTTTGGGTGAAGGGAGGGAGGGAGGGAAGGGGCACACAAAGGAGGAGGTGGCAGAGAGAGAATTAAATAAAAAAAAAGATAATAATAATATTAATAATAATGAGAAAAAAGTGGAAGGACAGAAAAAAGGAAGGAAGGGAGGGAGGGAAGAAAGAATGGAAGAAGAAAGGAAGGAAAGAATAAAGGAAAGGAGGAAGGGAAGAAAGGAAGATAGGAGAAGGGAGGGAGGGAAGGAAAGAGGGAGGGAAGGAAATACGGGGGAGTAGTAGGGAAGGGAGGGAGTGGGGGGGTCAGGGGAGATAAAGGAGGGAGTGGGTGTTGTAAGGAGGAATGTAGATAGAGAGAGAGAGAGAGAGAAAAAAAGTGAAAGGGGGAAGCGGTAGGATACGATTACAAAGAAACCCCTGACACACACATAAACACACACACACACACACATAGATGGACTTCACACACATACACGCACACAGCACACACACATACACACACACACACACAGATGGACTTCACACACATACACCCACACACACACACACAAACACACAGATGGACTTTACAGACCAACTGTCACGAGTCACATTTGATTGTGACATATTAATTAAACCAGTCAGCAGGGTTTTCCTTCATGTTCTTGTTTAAATAAATCCTTTCCAACAATTTCATTTCAACTCAAACAACGAACTATGAATCTTTTGAGGCATTAAAAGACATTATATTATACACATCACGAATGACATTAAATACATCCATTGAGAGTATACCTAACCTAACCTTACCCATATGTGGATTATTATTATTGACCACGAGTGTACAATCCCATATACCATATTCCAAATTATACTTTCAATTAGTATTGATAATAAGACATTATACATATCACGAATGACCTTAAATACATCCATTGAGATCATTTATATGTGGAGGAAATGAAGAAAATACAAGTAACCCAAATCAACAGTTGCCTTTCGATACCTTAATATGGTAATATTGTATACCTGGGAAACTGTTGTTGTTGTTTGCGTTTAACGCCTATCAACTGTGTAATAGTCATTAATGTGTATGTGTGAATAAGTGTTAGTGCCTCCAGCTCTGCCTTGTGGAAGTCAGCAGGAAGGAGGGGGTCGATGTAAATGACCATTTGGGGAGTGGACAGGTAGATAGAAATAGAAGTAGATGGTGTTACTCTGCTTGTTCACAATTCCCGAACCTGGAAGACGTGAGGTGTACTGGGAGAAGAGGTCGAGGCAACTCAGACAAGGAAAGGCAGTCATCCACCACTCCACGGTGACAGTAGGTGGTGTTGGTGGTGTTGGTGGACTGTCTGATTTTCTCCTGCTCTTCCTTTTCTCCGCCGTCTTTCATCCCCCTTCATCCTCCAGGTCCATGTTGCCTTCAGTGGAGTCATCCCTGGTGGTGGTGGTGGTGGAGTAGGAACTGGTGTTGGACCGTTGGTGGTGGTGGAGGTGGAGTCATCCCTGGTGGTGGTGGTGGTGGTGGTGGTGGAGTAGGAACTGGTGTTGGACCGTTGGTGGTGGTGGAGGTGGAGTCATCCCTGGTGGTGGTGGTGGTGGTGGTGGAGTAGGAACTGGTGTTGGACCGTTGGTGGTGGTGGAGGTGGAGTCATCCCTGGTGGTGGTGGTGGTGGTGGTGGTGTAGGAACTGGTGTTGAACCGTTGGTGGTGGTGGAGGTGGAGTATCCCTGGTGGAGGTGGAGTAGGAACTGGTGTTGGTGGTGAAGTAGGAACTGGTGTTGGTGTCCTCCTCCGTCTTGGGGTCTTGTTGGGCAGGGTCAGGTGGTGATTGTGGTGGTGCCTTCCCAACCACTGGCCTTGATGTCACCTACACCTTCGAAACTCACTCACGGAATGTAATATACACACACCTTGAAACTATTTTTTCCCTTCACCCACAAAATATCCTACCAAAAATTAAAATTCCAAAATTTTTAGGAAATTTTCGGAATCCACACATTGACTCACGTAAAGGGATTTTACCCCCAAAGTGGCAACACCAAGATAAATAATATTATTAAATTGCTGATAAATTCTGTTAGAGGATGAATAATTATTACTCTCTGTAAGAGAGTGTTTCCCAAATAAAACCACTCAGACTGTGAGTGCCCCTCCACACACCCTGACGGAGGTGGAACGGTCATCAATGCACAGGACAGGGAGTCACAGTACCCCTTCCCGTTCAGGGGCTCACACTGATTCTCCTCATCGTGGTTTAGCAGTTATCAAGTTACTGAAGGAGTAACTTGATCTCATACTATAGAAATGATCCTATAAAGTATGCTTATGACTTCAATACTCTTTTTTTTATTTAAGATTTATTGTGCATTACAATACATTATACATATACATATAGCACAGAGTTATACAATCAAAGTCATACAATATACTTGAAATACACAAAGCGGGCATCAGCCCGCCGGTGTGAGTTTGGGTATTCCCGTGCTGGGTTGTATGGTGGTGTGGCGAGAGGTGCTGTGCTCGCAGGTGGCTAAAAGGTGAGCTGTGGTGTGGTCAGCGGGGCGGGGCGGGGGGGGGGGGGCGCACTGAGCACCTGCAGCATCAGGTCAATGGGTGTGTGGTGAACGAGGACGACGGTCCTGGCCTGGCGGTCCCCCTGAAGTCCCCAACCCGCAGGCTGGGCGGCGGTTGGTGGTAGCGGTGCAGATCTGAGGGCGGCCGTGGTCGGGCAGGTAATGAGGTAGTGTACTAGAGGGTGGCGGCAGTGCTTCACGCAGTGGTCGCACTCCTGCCCCTGGAAGCCGTCGTACAGCTCCTCCTTGGTGCAGTATCCCAGCCTTACTCACTGCAGCAGCACCCCGCCTGATATGTGTGTGTGTGTGTTTGTGTGTGGTGCCTGCCGTTCGTCTCTGGTCAAAGATTACGTATCACGAGTGTACGGTACACTCGTGATACGCACCCAACAGCAGCTCCGGCCACAGGGCGACGAGGCTGTCAGGGAGGCGATGGAGGTAGCTGGCAACCTTACACATCCTCCCTAAAATGATCATCACGTTGATCACCATTACTGTCCTTGTGGTCATTATTGTGTCATATGGTGTTCTGTGCAGTAATGCTGAAACTAGATAAAATTAAGGTAATGTATATCGAAACATATTTTAATAAAAATCTCCTTAAAAAGAAAGATATAATATATTTCTCGTTCCTGTAAATGGGTTTAACAAGTTAACATTCTGACTAGCAACATACTAGCAAATGGCAATGCATGAAACCTATAGTCCTTCAGTTTTATGAAGGCGAAATGACACACCGTCTTCTCTACCTGATCATTCGTTACCCTCCTATATAGCTCCGCCCACATTTATCTCCTCCTCTACCACTAACATCTCCCCTCCCTCCACCGCAACAGTCCAGATCCGACGAGGCCCAAAACAAGTCACAGATGGATATGGTATGGACCATTGATCTGTCCGGAGGTGTACAGTACTCTCAAGTATTCGTATCCACCCCAGTTTTGCCTCACGCAGATTTCATCTCTGGTAACACTGAACCCCGTCCCCCATGTCCAGATGTATGATATCCTCTATATCCTACCTCACTTTCCTTTCACATTCTCGTAGTTATTTACTGCATATACCTTGAAGTAATATTCTATGAATATTGTAGTTTATCCACCTATTCAGTCAAACTGTATTAACTGGGAAATTAGAATGATTTTATTGATGAATATTAAGGTTTCCATTTCCTATCCCTATCCCCTTCTTTGTCTCCTGTTCTTTCCCTCCCCCCTCTCTGTCTCCCCTGCTACCTTCCTCGCTCCCCCTGCCTGTCTCTCCTGGTCCCCTACCTCCCTCCCTCCCTCGATTACTCTCTCTCTCTCTCTCTCTCTCTCTCTCTCTCTCTCTCTCTCTCTCTCTCTCTCTCCTTTTCCTTTATCTCTCTCTAATTCCCTATCCTTCCTTTCTTTTTTCTCTCTCTAATTTCTTCTCCATCCATCTTTTCTGCCTCTCCTTCCTTTCGTTTCTCTCTCTATAATTCCTTCTCCATCCTTCTTCTCTCCCTTGTATTCTATCCCAAAAAAATTTGCTTATCACGCAGCCAAGGACAGAAAACAATATTACAATGAGTATGAATCCTTTGGCTTCAACCCTAGATATTAGAAAGATTCATGCAGCCGAACGAAGTCGAAAACAAATGGATTTCAACCACCTAGCTGGTCAGTTCGTGCCTGTCCACCAGTTCTCATAAAAAAACAAGTGTAAAAACTTAAGAAAAAAGTTGCATTAAAATTAGGAATAACATTAGTAATAAGAAAATAACAAGAAAACTATCATGGCAGTGCCTAACACTATATTCATAATGCATTTCACTACAACTGTAATAAACTAATACCAGGTGTCCTACAGTATACGAATAAAATAAATTCATAGTCATCAGTACACACAATCCAATATAAATAACTGTATTTGTGAAGGAGCTTTTTTTTTTCTCCATTAACACTTTCTTGCTTAATCCGAAATTAAATTAAATGAATGTTAGCATTATTGATGTGGCGCCGCTCTATAAACTAAAACAATGAGAAAAACATGAGTTTTCATATATTTTACACTGTTATTTGAAAATATTAATGGACAAGGCTAAAAAGATTCCAACCTGTAGTTAGACTGGAATGATGGAAAGTATAAGGTTTTGGAGAAATGTGGAGTCCATTCATGTGATAAACAAACTCTTTGATTTCATGATCTATCAGACTCAAATATCACTAAGAAAATTTATATAAGTCAGATAAAATATAGATATCTTAAATAAACCACTAGATGCAAGGAAGAGGTTAGGAAACGCTACTCATAGATAAAATCAATAAATACGAAAGAAATTCGGATTCAATGCGAGGTAAAACATTATGAGTATAACAATGATTAGGATAGAGGAGAATGTGAGTAAGAGGAAAGAGGAAAAGAAAACGACAGAAAGAGAGAGTTATTAGAGGATAATTTGAGGGAATGAGGAAGAGAGAGAGGAAGGGAGCAAGAGAGACAAATGTGGATGGAGGATGCATGTTAGGTAGAGAGGGGATGGAGGGACCAATGGTCAGAAATAAAGGGTGGGAGGGAGCAATGGAGAGAAAGAGGGAGAGAGGAGGCAATGGAGAGAAAGAGAGGGGTGGGAGGGAGCAGTGGAGAGAAATGTGGGGGAGGGATGAGGGAGGGGGAGCAAAAGAAGGGAAAGAAAGATGGAGGCGGACTAGCTCTCTTAATCTTTAACACATAAGAGTGACATCAAAGTAAGTAGTTTGACAGAATGAATAGTATATCGCCACAATGTAAGTAAATAGCTATAAATATACTATATGTCGACTTATTAATGAAGAGGGAAAGTGAAGAGGGGGAACAGAAGGATATCGTTCAGTTCAGTTCAGTTCAGTTGCTGTGTGGGGGAATTGCCTTTGCAACGGCTCCCCTCTTACTTCTTTTTGTGTGCTTTTTTGTTCACGGTGTCTGAGCTTTTTGTCTTTTTTTCCACAACTCCACTAACACCTCCTTTAAGTTTTCTATATTTTCAATATTTTCGAATAATAATTGTCCACATTTATCTCTTATATAAGGCTGTTGAAACAATCTTGATGTATTTCTTATATTCTGTAAGTTAGGGCAATAGAGTAAAAAATGTTCTAAATCTTCCTTTTCTGCTCCACATTCTTCACACTTTTCTGATTCTCCTATAAATCTCTTTCTATCACTTAAATTTAGGGTGTTGGTTCTTAACCTAAATAACAAAACTGATCCATACGTGTTATCATATATTACATTTTCTTGTTTTATTTCTATCTTATATTTTTTATATAATGTTAAACTTTCTTTTTGGTTTAAATCCTTTTCCCATTCAATTCTATCCTTTTCTCTAAATTTGCTTTTTATCTTTTCTTTCTTTAGTTTCTTTATAGTATTTTCATTTATCTTTAATTCCTTAATGATTTCCTGTGTACTTTTCATCCACTTTTCAGTTTTATGATTTTCTTTTAATCTTGTATATATTTCACCTACCAAAGTATTTTCTTTGTTTAATAAATATTTTACATATCCCACTCTATTAGTGTTTAACCTTGTTAATACACTTGATGCACCAATTTCACCTCTCAGAGTACATGTTGGAGTTCCGTTCACTGCTCCTAAGATATTTCTATATACTTTATTTTCTATACTTTATAATTTTTTTATTTCATTTTTATTAAAATCTATTATGTCTGTTCCATACATAATGGATGGTAGGGCCACATTTTTCCAATAACATTTTCCTATTAATAATTTATTACTGCTTCTTGTAATCACTGATGATACCAAATTACTTTATTTGTGTGCTTTTTTAATTATATCTTCTTTATAGGTCTTAAAACAGTTTCTCTTATTGTCTATTGTAATACCTAAATATTTAATAGTGTCTACCACCTTAATTCCCCCTATTTCCTCAGGTGTCTCTCTTGAATTATAAATTAAAATATTACTTTTGTTCATATTTATATCCAACCCTACTTCTGCCACTATATTCTGTAAGTGTGTTATGTATTCCCTTGTTTCCTTTACTGACATTGTTAACCCCAACCCATCGTCTGCATAAAATAATGTGTTTATGTATAGGTTTTCCTCCTTGTATCCTATGTTTATATTATTTAATTTTAGAATGATCATATAAGTTACTAGTTTAAAAAGTGTTGTTGATCCTGTACAACCCTGCTTAATCCCACTTGTAATATTAATTTCTCCATAGTTTTTCTTATCTAGGAATAATCTTGTTTTATCGTTTAAGTAAATTCTAGCCACCAAGTCTATTATATTGGCATCTATTTTGAAAAATATCATTGCTTCTATTAATGTTTCTCTTTTTATTGAGTCATATGCTTTAGAAAAGTCTATTGCTATTACAAAAAGTGGTATTTTATATTTAAAGCTTTGCATTATACAATATTTTAAAATTAACACATTATCCTCTATTCTATTTCCCTTTGTAAATCCTGCCTGTGTATCCAAAATTAAATTACTATTTTTTAAGTGTTCTTCAATTTTATTTTTTATTATGCCCATCATCATTTTATAAGAGATGTTTGTTAGAGCTATCGGTCTTAAGTTTTCCACTGTTGGTTTACTTATTTTTGGTATCATTTTTGTGTTTGATATTTTCCAACTACTTGGAATTTCTGCTTTGTTAGTTAAGATATTGTTTAGACATGTTTTTATTATCCTTAATAATTCTCTATCCTTTTTTAACAATTTGTATATTTCCGGTTTTATTTGGTTTGGACCTGGTGCCTTTTTTGGTTTTAATGTTTTCAAAAAAAAATCTATTTCTCCTTCATTTATTTCTGACTTTTTCATCCTACTTATATTGTTTTGTATTTTATATAGCATGTCTATATGTTCTCTAATTTCCTCCCCAACTCCACATTCCTCTCCATCTATCTTAATACTGTACTTTGGTCTGTCCTCCTCTAATTCCTCCTCATACAATAGCTTTCTTTCCTCATTCCATACTTGTTTTATCTTGTTTGGATGTTTTTTATATATAGTTTCCCAATATCTTATTAGATGATTTTTTATCTATTCCTCTCCTAGTTTTACTTTCTGATTATTGTATATTACTATATCTCTACTTTTTTCTTCTACTGCTTTTAATTTATTTATATTATTCCATAATTTTTTATTGCTTCTATCACTTTTTATTTCTTCTGTTTCCTTTATTTCGTTTGCCTGTTTTGCCTCTTTTATCAGTTTTTGTGTTTTTAACTTTTGGGTTTTATATTCTCTCTCAAGTTCAGCTTTCCTATTTACATTTAATTCATTTCTCTTACTCCTATTTATTCCCTTCCTTATTTTAATTTCTCTCCTTATGTCATTGTTTATCCATATTGGCTCTCTTTTTTTGTTTATGGGGTTTGTTTTTAATCTGAATCTTTTTTTCATTTCATTATCAGATATTTCTTTTATTATATCATCCATTTCCTGCATTTCATTTATTTCTTTTTGTTCCATCCTCTTCTTTAGTTTTTCTAAAAAAGATTTTCTTCATCAACCTTATAATACATTATCTCCTCCCATTTTCCCTTGTTAAATTCTCCCTTTTCTGACTTTATTTTAAAATTTATATCAATTAAGTTATGGTCTGACAGATCAAAATTTTCTCTGTCTTCGTCTATTTCCATATTTTCATAATATTTTATCATTTCATTATTTATCATCACATAATCTATCACACTTTTATTATTTCCACATTCCCATGTATTTATCCCTTCACATTCTGGTGTCATGTTTAATAATGTGCCATTCATAGTCTCTAATATTTCTAACACTCTCTTCCCATTTTCATTTAGCTTTTGTTTCCCCAAAATACCTATGTGTCCATTAAAATCCCCCATAATTATTAGTCCTTCATCCCTACAGTCCATTATCTTTTCCTGTATTTCTTCCTGTAATTTATTATTTCTCTCCCTATCCTTTACTGAAAAGTATAGCAGAACTACGTTTATATGTAAATCCTGTTTTGTTATTTTTAAATGCAAAATATCTGTATGTTTTGATTTAATCTCCTCCACATGTCCCCTATTTCTCTCATCCATTAATATCATTAGTCCTCCCCCCTTTCTTTCATTTACCTCCCTATATCTTTCTATTCTATATAGCCCCTCTGAAACGTTAAATTTATTAAATCTTTGTTGGGTTTCTGTAACACATATAAAATTATTATAATTTACTAATTTCTCTAATTCTATTAATTTATTTATAGTTAGTCCCTGCATATTAATTAATCTAAACCCCAATTTTGTCTCCCTCTCTGTATTCCACCCCTATTCTTGGTATCTTTTGAATTTTAACAATTTTCCATCTCGGACATACCACCCCTGTTCTCCTCTTTCCCTTTTCTCCCTTAGCATTTCCAATGCTTTCCTTGTTTCCTCTCTCTCTCTGATTGTCAAGTCCTTACTAATTTGAATTCACCTAGCCCACTCCTCTCTGGTATTCTTTAGATGTTTTGCATTTCTTAATATGTCATATTTACTCTGCTCCTTTTCTAGTTTTACCAATAATGGTCTCTTTCTTCCTTCTTCCCTCCTTCCAAGTCTCACCACCTCCACTGCTTTAATTTCTTCACATCTAATTTCTCTCATCAAACTTTTATATTTTTGTTCATCATGTCTTATCCTTTCCGTTTCTTCTTCTGCATTGCTTTCCTCAAAATTATATATTACTAAGTTATTCTTTTTTTTGTCTTTTTCCTCTCTCTCCCTCATCTCTTCTTCTACCCTATTCTTAATTTCCTTCATAAATTTATCATATATTTCTTCTATCACATTTTTTGTCACCTCTTGTATTATTTCTCCCTTTATTGATTGGAATTTATTTTTCCAATCTTTTAATTCTCCCAATAATATATTATTTTCTTCCTTAATTTGATTATTCTCTATTTCCAGTCTTCCTAATTTCTTCAACCTTTCCTTTAGTGTACCTTTACATTTTTTACAAATCCATTCTTCTTCATCCTTCTCTAAAAGTTCATACATTTGTTTTGATATTCCTTGACAATCTGCATGTATCCATCTTTGGCATATTTCACAAAATAAACCATTCTCTCCATCTCTTACTCTGCCCTTACACTCTCCACATGTACTTATCTCCCTCTCATGACTCTCGTCCTTCCTGTGTTCCCTCCTTGTTGGCTGTTGTCTTCTACCATCCTTCTCACCCCACCCGGCTCTTCCTCTACTTTCTTCACTTTCTCCTCTTCTTGCTCCCCTCTCCGTTTCTCCTCTTCCTCTTCCTCTTCCCATCGTCCTTGTTTCTCTTCACTCCTCTTCTCTTTCGTTTCACTTACACTAATTTTTTTCAGCCACTAAACTTTTCCTCAAGCTCAGAGCACCAAGCACCTGTCTCCTTGCTCCAGTCCTTCACATGGACACATGTGACATCAGTACATCTGGACATGAGAGTCAGTGTTACCAGATGAATTCTGGTTGAAGCATATCAGAGGTGGGTGGGAATACTTGTGGCCAATAGTACAGCTCCGGACAGATCAATGGACCACACCATATCCACCTGTGTCTTGGTTTGGGCCTCATCGGATCTGGCAACAGTTGCGGTGGAGGGAGGGGGGATGTTAGTGGGAGAGAAGGAGAAAAATGTGGGTGGGCGGGGCTATATGGAATATTTGTCGTATAATAACAGATCATTTCTTTATATTGTTGTCATTATATTTGCCTATCATTGTGATACTGAGAACATAATTCTTAAGTGGAGCAAAAAACATTGTGTTCAGTAACCTATAGAGAGATATATGAGCATCACATTGATCACCATTACTGTCCTTGTGGTCATTATTGTGTCATATGGTGATCTGTGCAGTAATGCTGGAACTAGATGATAGTAAGGTAATGTATATCGAAACAGATTTTAATAAAAAATACTTATAAGTAACTTAAATATATATATATATATATATATAACATATTTATCTTTTCTTCAAATGGCTTTAACAAGTTAACATTCTGACTAGCAACAGACTGGCAAATGGCAATGCCTGAAGCCTATAGTCCTTCAGTTTTATGAAGGCGAAATGCTGTGGCTGGGATAATCCCGTCAATAATGTGTATCTGCCAACACTTTTATTCTAAATAATTTATATATCTTTCCCCATAAATCTCTAGTTGTTTTCTAATTTCTCTACATATTGACTCCGTATAGGAGGGTATTGCCTGCATTAGTGATGTGGGCAATACTTTAAGGGTTTTGGCGCCCCTTCGGCCCCAGCCACTAGGTTTTAGTTCTTCAACTATCCTTCTTTTCTTTCTATTTCCTTCCTGCTTGCTGTCTCACCTCTCTATCACCGTTTACTGGCGCAGTTTTTCGAATAATATAATTGGACTAGGCCTATAAATGATAAGGGAGAAAGGCCTATGTCATTAAAACTGTTTTAAAACGAATGACAAGGTTAAAAATATGAGAAAGACAAGGTAAATGGTATGAAAGGAGGGAAGGGCAAGTGAAAGAGGGATAAGACATTAGGGAGGACATGTAAGGTTGCCAGTTACTTGAGAGATACTGTAATATATAATTATAGCCTATGCATAAAATTATTTCAAGTTTATTGAATACGCCATTCAAGTTTAAAATCGATTATTTTGAAGAAAATGCATATTTAGAAGAAAACATCTTGGTAAATAGCTTAATGAATTTGTTGACAAATATGATTATTAAAAAAGTTAAAAAATTAATTAAACCATCTTCTACCGAAAAAACAAACAATAAACAAACAGCTGTGCTTGGGAGAAGGTGATAAATAGGCTGGACTACAAGCACGAGGGATTAGATTGATATTAAGTGGCGCAACAGCGAGGTCAAATAACACCAGGAAAAGGTGATAGAGTGATGTGACAGCAAGCATGAAGGAAATAGGAAGAACGGAAGGACAGTTGAAGAAATGTAAGCTAGTGGCTAGGGCCGAAGGGGCGCCAAAACCCTTAAGGTATTGCCCACATCATTACAGGCAATACCCCTATACGGGACAAGCACGAGAGATAAAAGGAAT
>JAWZYT010000503.1:162500-192500 GCA_034508575.1 Petrolisthes manimaculis | reverse complement strand
ACATAAACAGTTATGCGTTGTATTACAAAGTATTATTTTGATCCAACCTGAAAGCATTTATAAAGTCAGAAAAAATATAAGGGGAAATAAAAGTTTTATCACACGACCATCAACAGACAATGCATCATAATTTGAAAATTTAGAATGTATACTCTATATAACCAAACTTAATATAAGTACAAAAGGTTACATGGGTGCATAATCGAACTGAACCATACTATACATTAAACCAAACATATGTACCTTAAATATTATTATTTATAACTTAATTTTCCTTTAGAATGCAACTTGTTTCATCTTGAAACATATGAAAACTCACAATATTGACTTGCAAGCAGCAATTACTCCCACAGCTCTCCATACCAATGGTCTGTACGCCAATCCCTACTCCATACATTGCAGAATAGCCACAGGTGCAGAAATTATTATATAGAATACCATAATGCTCTAAAGCATAAAGAATGGGACATTCATATTAGGTTGTAGCAGTGAGGATGAATACAACCTCGGGCTATTATTGGTATTATCTGTGCCGGCGAGCTACAGGATAGGTTAGGTTGGGTTAGGTAGGGTATGGTTACCTTTATCAATACTCAGTGGAATTATCTTGTGTGAAATGTATTCTTTGTTAGGTATTTCAGTTTTAAGATACTACATATTTCTGTAACTAAGGGACGAACTGAGGTCAGGCGGAAAGTGTTACCAGATCTCCATGGCGAAATAATGAAAGGGCCTATAAGCAGTCTGACCCACCCAATCGGGATGCTTTTAGCCAAGATCTAGAATACCAAGTCTGCTCCAAGATCTTGGTCTGCTCATCGCGCATATCGGGCCGGGCTGGTGACGTCGATTAGCCCCCAAACTGAGGCCGCTCTCTGTCTACCAAATATGGGATGGAATAGTAGTCTCTATGGTGGGTACATTAGGGTCAATATTAGCGACCTCTCTCATTTCAGTGGCAAACGTGCCTTACTTTCTTGGCAAAATTCAGTGCTTATACTTAATGTAGGCGAATAGTTTTTGTTTCTAAAATTTCTTCATATGTATAGGTATTGAAAGTTCTGAGTATAAGTTTTCAAGAAATTATATATAAACATAGAAATTGTGCTGTGAAAATAGCATATATACAGGAGCAAACCTTCATTCTGGCTGAGTATAGAAAACGAGAATATTTTAATCCTTATAAAATCACTTCACACCTCCGCCTCCAACACACACACACACACTTGATTTGAGTTGAATGTTACATAGTTAATTTTCAAACACCGTCGTTTTTATGTATCAATGTATTAATTTATCTATTAACTTATGTATTAACTTTAGTCTTAAATATCATACATTATTTTACTTAGTTAAGTCCCATGTAATTATATTTGATTTGATTTTGGTGTCTGTCTTAGATATAATGGATTATGAAAAGTAATTTACCATCTATGTTTTCTATACTGACCCTACTAAGAAATATCAACATATCAACATACCTAAGTAAACCTAAGTAAGTAAGTATATGAAAAAATGTGTGTGTGTGTGTATGTGTTGGAGGTAGGGGTATTTAAAGGATTTGATAAGGTGAGTTAGGTAAAGATTAAATTACTTCCTTTTTCTATACGCGAGCAGATGGAAGGAATTTTACCGTATAAGTGCTGTTTTCACAACACTATTTCTACTCCTATTTGTAATTTCTCAAAAATTTCCACTTAGAACTTTCGATACCTATGCTTTTGAAGTTACTTTAGAAACAAAAGCGATTCACCTACACAAAGTCTAAACCATGAAATTTAACAAGAAAGTAAGTCATTTTTGCCACTGAAATGCGAATGACTGCTAATATTGACCCGTATGTACGCCGCTAATAGAGACTATTATCCCGTCCCATATTTGACAGACTTGGGAAGCCTCAGTTTGGGGGCCAATCGACATAGATGCACAGTGGGGTGACAGTTGACGAGCAGACCTGGTATTCTAGAGCTTGCTTTTAGTTACTATCCACAGAATTTAATGTATTTCTAAAGGTACTGAAGGACACTAGCTTAGGTCCCGAAGGACATTAGTTTGTAGCAGACAACCTTTATGTATATGATTGAGTGTATTCCAGGTTGACTATAAAATATAGTCCCATGATCATAATCCCGGTTAGCTTCCAAGTTAGCTATAAAACTTCATATGCAATGTAATAAAAGAAATATGTAACACACAGACACAAACACTGACACACACTAACAACACACACTAACACTAACATTAACATGAAAGCAATAAACAGACTAGACCAACACAAACTCAATAACAAATACACATGTCCAACATGCTCTAAACCCATCACAGCAAGTAGAAAGACAAAAGGCTCAGTTCAATGCAATTATTGCATGAACTGGGCCCACACATCCTGTACAACATTAGCATCCATGAAACACTACACAAACACATGGACCTGTTCCACATGTCCATCACTCCCACCTCTACCACCCTCACCTCCATCACCCACACCTCCATCACTCCCACCTCCATCACCCACACCTCCATCACCCACACCTCCATCACCTTCACCTCGATTACCCTTACTTCCAACTCCATCATTTCCTCCACCTCTGTAGTGTCTATATATGCTCCGGGTATAAAACAATATGTTGCAACAGGATTTATTCTACCGTTATGCGTTCCAACCTGTAGAACCAAATTACATTAGTAAATTATAATCATATACCCAACATAAACAAGTACTCACAAATTAATAGCCTACAAACATATTACCCCGAACTTCTGAAATATCCCCAAACATCAGTCACATTAATAAATCTTATTTATATTCAATATGATAAAGTACTCACAACCCAGTAATCATTAATTAATAGCCCACAAACATATTACTCAGAACTTCTCAAATACTGTATCACCAAACATCAGTCATATTAATAAATCTTATTTATATTCAATATGATAAAGTACACGTGACATGTGTGTTACTAAGGCCCTATAACCGACCAATCATAATACAATGGTGGCCTTCAAGCCACCAGTCTAGAACATACAGGATTATTTTAACTCACAACATTGCCGCCAATAGTAGTACCCGGGTGGCCTGTAGACACTAGGTGTAGGAGAGAGTGTAGGGAGAATAGTGAGGTTCCAGTATCAATCCTCACACACATAGCAATAATCTTTGATAAGATAACTCCACTCCAGTAGCCGGCTGTCAATATTCTGCCCCCAGCCTTCTACCAGCTGATTACCTCTCTTCCATCCTCCCCACCACATTCTTCTAAATGCATAAACCTACTCCCAATAAATAGTATAATTGTATGACCTAACTCAATGTACAATTACAGTTAATCATAATATACATAATACACATCTTATAAATATACCCGTTACAAATAACAAAGGCTAAATATGAATATAATAACTGGATTCTTGGTCAATAACATTGGAACTACCCGCAGGTAATAATAGAAAACGAACTATAATACAGGGACTATACTAACCCCCAATACGACGCCAGAATCGTATTACATTTCCCCACCACCGGAACTCCTATTGTTCCTCTACAGGTAGTATTAGGACTAACTTATGGACCGATCTGTGAACCATCATATCTTGCTGACCCTCGTATTCACCATTCTTCCTTTGTATCTTGTATCTTATTCCGACATCCCTGACTTTACCATCAGAACTGGGCATAATTTTGTTCACCTCAGCAAGTTTCCAGGTTCCCTTAAGAGCACTATTATCTTGAACCAGCACAATATCTCCTACCTTTAAATTTCTTCTCTCAGTGTGCCATTTTTGTTGTAGAATTAATGTCGGAAAGTAATACATCATCCACTTCTTCCAGAACGAATTTACAATAGCATTAATGAATTCTTGTCTAGTCTTTGTATTTACATTGGTAACAAATTGACCTTCTGGGACATGGGGACTGGCACGCCCAAAAATCAAATCGTTTGAACACAGATAAGAACCTCTAACATTACTTGAGCCATTCTTCATACCTATTGGTCTTTCATTCAAGATATTTGCAATCTCAAACATCACTGATTGCAATTCACCAAACGTCAATATTGTATCTCCAATTACTCTCATCATAACCCTCTTAACCAACTTAACCATTGCTTCTGTACATCCATTCTCCCAGGGGGCATCGGCTGATTTTGTAAAATTCCACTCTAATCCTCCTTCATTCCCGAACTGGGCCAATTTTTCATGATACCGATTCATGCAACCTATTTCCTTACTTGCCAATTTAAGTTGCGAACCATAGTCAGAATACATTGATCGAGGGAATCCTCTCACAGCGATGAATCTACGGAGTGTAGTTATGAGACTGTCAGCGTCGTACCCCTCAACTAGATCAACATAGGATGCGCGTGTGCTGAGGCAATTTAATATAATTCCATATACTTTCCTTCTACATCTCCCTTTAACTGTGTCCTTTATCATCAGAGGTCCAAACAAGTCTAAGGCCGAATAATAAAAGGCCGGTGATGGCTTTAGTCTTTCCTTTGGTACAGGTCCCATGCTCTGTCCTATCACCTTCTTCTCAAGTTTCCTGCAGGTGACACATCGAGATTTAGTAGCCTTTATCAATTTTCTGGCTTGCGGTATCCAGAATTTAGCCTGAAGTTTACACAATGTAGACTCTACTCCTCCGTGATCTCGATCATGAACATCCTTGATACATAAGTCAGTTAGCTTGTGTGTAGTGGGAAGTAAGATGAATGCCTCATTATTGTAATTATTTTTCATCCATGTCGCAATTCTCGATCCCACATACAAGATTCCATCCTTGCAAAACGGACCTAATCTCTTGAACCTTACTTGCCAATTGTCTTGTAATGGAACCTGGACGCATTTGATCCATAGTGTTTCAGCCTCTTTCAACTGCTCACCAGTGAGTGATGAACTAATGCCTTTGAGAGACCGCTCACGGAAAGCACTTATTAGTCTAGCAGTAACCCTTATAAGTTCCTGTAGGAACGAAATTTGTCTATATCAAACAAACTACACTGCTTTATGCACACTTTGCTTATTCCTACTGTACTGATGATGGTCTTCTCTTCCGTTTTCAATGAGACAGCTTTAATTGGCCATTCGGTTGTTGGAAGTCCCAAGAAGTCTGGTCCCCTTTGCCAGTCCGATCCAGCGTCAATATTGACTTGTAGATTTGGTCGAGTCATCAGGTCTGCTATATTGACTTCAGTAGAAATCCAGTGCCACTCTTCCTTCGAGGTGGTTTCTCTTATTTCTGAGACTCGATTTGCTACATAAGTTCCAACATTAAGATTGTCTTTCATAATTTGTGCAAGTACAATCTCAGAGTCAGTTAAATGATAAATATAATTATATTTAATATTGCTTTCCTCAACTAGTGTATTGCGGAGTCGAGCACTAAGAAATGCACTGGCCAATTCAAATCTGGGAACAGTCTGAATCTTGATAGGAGCAAGTCTGCTTTTTGATGCGAGCAGTCTTGCTATATATTTACCGCTTCCAACCTGCCAACGGGCATACGCACAGGCAGAATAGGCCAACGTGCTGGCATCATTAAACATGATTAATGTTGGGTTTACCAATTCAGTAGTTCTGATGCATCTAGGTATTTTGAGAGTTTCCAATCTCGTTATATTCTGTAAAAACTTGTACCAATTTTCTCCAAGTTCCTTTGGTAACGGGTCATCCCAGTCAAGTTTCCGATCCTTGTCACAAGTATAAAGAATAATTTGTCTCAACAGTAATTTCCCACACAATGTCACAGGGGTAACCAGGCCCAACGGATCGAATATAGTAGATATCTTACTGAGAACTCGCCTCTTAGTCAGATCATTCGGTAGTTCCCTATCACTACCATCCGTCCCTGTGACTGTACAGGGAACACTAGTTTTCTGTTTTGGGGTGATATTCAGCTTTATCTTATAACTTATTTCATCTTCCTTAGGATTCCATACAACCCCCAAGACCTTTTCACTTGTTGTACCTGATAAATCCACATCCTCTTCCGCCTGAGTCCTTCCACTTACAATCCATTCCTTCATATGAAAATTTCCTTGTTTGAGAATAAACTCTACATCCTGCATTGTTTCAGGAGTCTCTTCTGCATCATCCAGACTATGTATTATATCATCCATGTAACTATCCTTCAATATTATGTTAGCTGGTATCGGGAAGTCATCCTTATATTTATCTGCAGTTTGTCTCATGGCTAACACAGCAATCGCCGGACTACAGATATCTCCGAAAGGGACTGTTCTGGTGTAAGAAAGACTTACTTACTTCCAAACATATGAGTCGATATGGTAGGGTGGCTGGCGACTGGTTTGTCTTTGTAGTGTCTTTGTTGTCTCTTCGGAGTTTGATTTTAATTATTAGGTTTTCTATAACTATTATGGTTTTCTATAACTATTATGGTTTGAGAAGATACAACAAGGTTAAAGTAGTTTACTCACTTTTTATTTATAACACGAGTTAGTATACAGAGTCACAATATGTAGCTTGCACGGGTTTAAGCTAGGCTAGGAAGCTAACTTTAAAGAGAGATAACACGCTAGAGTAACCTGTGATCGGATCGGTTATCGGTAGCTAACTGAGGCTATAGGAGCGCAACTAGGGCGCTTCCCTTGTGTATCATAATATTATGACCTGTGTCGTCACTTTATGCTGGCGTGTTAGTGGTTCCCACAGTAAGTGAGTCTTGTACTCTTCCCGTTCAAGCTTAGGCTAGCAGTATTAGAGCATCATGTGACGGGTGTAAGTCTGAGTGTCTAAGTGACTCATATAAGTAAGTATTAAGTAAGTTATTATAAGTAGCCCTCTAATGAAGGTGAAACCGGAACAGGACTGCAGTGAGGGCATAGTGATCAGGGGCACGGTCTTCAAAGTCTCTCCATAGAAATCTATGTACATGACTATCAAATTCTGAAAGCCTGACACTATTGAACATCTTTGATATGTCTCCAATAATGGCTACAGGATTTTCTCTAAATCTGAGCAGAAGGCCAAAAAGACTTTTTCAAGACATTAGGACCCTTTGCCCAATATTAATTTAAAATATGCCCATTGTATAAGGCAGAGGCATTAAACACTTTGCGTGTAGGAGTGGTGGTTGATTGTGGTTTTAAAATTTCATAATGAGACAAGTAATGTACTGGACCCTTGTAATGAGTTACCTCTTCTCTAGCTAATTTCCTAACGACCCCTCTCTCTTGCATGTTGATCATCTGTTCACTATATTCTGCTGACCGAATTCCACCCAATTTCCTCAACCGTTTCTCCGTCCCCTTCAGTTTCATCATTGCTACACCAAAGTTATTGGGAAGCTGATGGGGATCCTTAATCCACGGGTAATGTGCTATCCATACTTTCTCCCTTTCCTTGTATTCAAGTCCATTAAGGATCAATTTCATCTCTTCTTCTTCCTTCATGGTCATGTTTGTTTCTCTATTGCAGTTGCTACATCGGGGTTTGCAATTTGTACCTAAATGATCCATAGTAAGAAACGTATCTAGTTCTTCCTTTACAGTCTTATAGGTTTCTCCCCTCATTTCATCCAATTCAGACTTTAAGCTTATGTGGTTTATTTGAGCAGTATAATATCCTGTACCCTCAACTTTGAGTCCTGAGTGCGATCCTCTGACACAATAACCAAAGGGTCCTTTCATGAGTTGCAGGTTTCCTACTGTTTTAATGGTTATCGGGATAATATTGCAATTATCAGCTCCGATCAACACATCTACCTTCCCATGCGGTCGTGATATCTCCAATGATGGGGAGACATTTAATACGTGAATGACCTCACCCAAGTGCACCGGGTTAACTTCTCATGTAATTTCATCCATTCCTAAACATTGTATCAGGTGCATGTTACCCATCTCATCAGTCAAAGGAACTTTATATAGCTTTGTCGAAATTGTGTCAGTCACATTACCTACAGTTGTCATTGTGATACTATAAGGCAATGCCACATAATCCAAGCTCTCGAGCCTTGCTGTGTGTTATCAGACTATTTGTACTTCCAGGGTCAAATAGAGTTACAACTAAACTGTTCTTACAGTTGACTTGACCAATCATAAGCAATGCAGAGTTCTCAGACTTGTTAATATGGATGTTCACTTCACTAGCATTGTTCTGATACAACAAGTAGTGAAGTCTTGGATGATGAGGCTTACCACAAATATTACCATTACCTAGTTTCATGAAACAATTTCGCTTCTCAGAGCAATCCTTATAACTATGACCCCTACCTAAGCAATGAAAACATATATAATTCCTTTTTAAGCAATCCATATTAGCTGCAGGCTCTAGATTATGAAAGGTGTTGCACTTATTAATGGTGTGTGAATCCGAATTATGATACCAGCAAAAGTTAGGAGTAGCGGTATAATAATTCTGTTTAGGCTGCGCAGAGCCAGGTCCTCCGCTCATCACAACTTGAGTCAACTTCTGTAAAATATTTTCCATGTTAGTTTGGTGTTCACTTTGTTGGTTTTGCAATTTCTGTAATGTTTTCACTAACTGACTATCTTCCTTTGCCTCTAAACTATGGAAAGCAGTCTTGGTACTGCGAGTATTGTTCCGAACCTCTGTATCCATATAATCGAGAAGTTCCCTTTCTTCTTTCAAATATTTCATCAGCTCAGGGAAAGCATTTACTTTATTTGACAAATTCTGATATTTCTTAGTCCACTCTCGCTTTTGCTGTGGGGGTAATAATTTCTCAATTAAGCTTATCACAATCACAGTTGACATTTGCTCTTCCAATTTATTTCTCTGCATATCTGTCCAACACTTTTCTACCACTTCTACGGTTTCTACAAATTTTACCGTATTTCCTTCGGGTACCGGTTTTAATTTCTTTAACTGATCAATAACACAATCTGTCAATTTAATAGGGTCAGCATATCTCTGGTCAAGACGACGAAACATTTCATCAAAGTCATCTTCCACACCATGGACAAGACTCAATGCTTCGCCTGACAAACACTGATACAGGGCAAAAGCACTCTTTCCATAATTATCAGTCATTATCTTATTATAATTGCTTCGAAAAGTTTGATATTGACGTATATCACCATCATATCTAGGTGGTTCAAGAGGTTTTACTTTCACTCTCTTTAAATAAAACAATACAATTTTCCTAAAAAGAGTAATAGACGAATGGAAAAAATTACCAGAAATGGTATATGTCAAAAACATACATAACTTTAAACAAAAATATGATAATTGGGCTTTAAAATGCGGGACATTACGAACGTGACTCAATCCTGTAAAGATACAAATAGGTAAGTAAGAACTAGATTCAAGTCAGTTAGTGAGTTACTGTACTGTCTGTTAATTAAGTCACTACAGATATTTACCTTGACTCTCACTGTCTGCGTCACTGAGGTAAGGTCCGTGACCGGAAGGAGTGAACAGACTGACTACAGCAAGATCATTTATATTGATGAAGTAAACAAAGGTTCATTCATTCGTTTCTAATCTAGAAAAGATTTAGTATAGATTTTTGAAATATAAAATGGAAATTACTGTTAATTAAAAAAATAATAAATCAGAGTTATTCTGTAGAAATGTCTATATATAAAACACTTCGTCTGTCTTTGTGTCTGTGTGTTTAACCGCTATGCACGGCTGCATCGTTTTACCTAAGGTTACAAGTAATACGAATTTTTGATCGGTAAAGCCTGGGAAACGTCCTCGGCCTACTTTTGTTTTTGTAGCATAATTATTTCTCGAGTTATAACACCGTAAGTACGCATGGTACCCCATTATTGAGTTAATGATTTGGCCTTAACCGAAAGATCCCAGGTTCGAATCCCCAGTGGGGGTACAATTAAAAAAAAAAAAAAAAGGTTGACAAAGGATACACCATTCTGACTGGTGTAGTCCTGAGAATATCCTCAGTCTAATTTTATTTTTGGTGGATATGTGATTTTTGAATTATCAGCTTAAAACAACCAAAGATTTATGGCTTACTCAACACAGACTCTATGAGTCTATGGTCTCAAGCATCAAGGAAACAGGCAGGTTTGGCTTGCATGACCAGTTTAGGAATGAATTAAAATCACAAAATGTTGAACACCTACATTTAATATTAAATCTAAGGACAGTGAAAAAACAAAGTTTTTAAATGACCAATGGGGTGGGGTTCGATCCCAGTACCCCTGCAGCCCAAGCCGAAGGCTGTTACCAATTCGCCACTCGGGCCTTGCTATTTAATCGTGGCTGTTACAATGTCATCTTCTGCTGTAGTTGTTTAATGGATAACTTTTGTTGTTGTAAAGCTGGCATGGTTTCTTTGGTAGATCAGCAACCACACCGGATAATGGACTCCTCCCACCCTCCTAATAAATTCACATAAAAATAATTAGAGGAAATTTATTGACAAAACCACATGTAGAATCTTCACCCGGACAACGTCGAGTATCACTGCTAGTATTACATAAAATGTCTGTGCGCAATTAGTATGTGCTGGTCATCTTGTCTCATGATTGTTAGTAACATTAGTAGAATATTATCTGACTGATTTACCTATACCCACAACCTATTACCCATATTACTAACTATATCGATACTATAATTCTCAGCTATAATTCAAATTAAAAATAATAACAACCAAAACTTTTTAATATGGACATTTTGTCCAATTTGGGATATTTTGTCAATCAGAATTAGGGAACTTTGCACCACTGCATCTGGCATCTCCAGACCCTAGTCACTAGAGACAGCACAGCAGTCACTTTGCTGCAGCCAGCCGGTGAGTGATGTTGTTCTCTATCATCTCCTCCGAATTATTAAACCATTTGTGTGTTAAACTCAACTTACAGTACATTTCGACAGTTGATTGTTGTTCATCTATTATCGTTTGATTGTCATATTCTGTGTTCTCGAGTTAGTCCCTGATTTTGGTCTCGGAATATTAGTTCTTGATTTTATATGAAAATTTAACTGTAACAAGGTGATTGATTATCGGTTACATTTAGATATTATATTAGATTACTTTTACCGAGTTATTTCATTACTTTCCCATGGTGCTTGGTTGCATGAACCCATAACCTACTAATATTGACTTTAGTATGAATAACTACTATCGTGTGTATTGAAATTTATACCGTGAGTAGTTACATTGTTTCCATTACTTCCAAACATTAAAGTGCTGAGTTATCAGCTCTTTTTAGTCTCTCATTACTTATAATATAATTAATAATGAATGAGCATACCTAAAAATAACATAAATTAATTCTATCCTGGTTATAATACACAAGAATAATGGTTTAAGTATAAAACATACAAAAACGTAACTATGACATGGCACCTGTTTTTTAATGGCTACCAAATGGCACTGTTGTTGCCTGAATAAGACAGGTAAACATAGTTTTTTCAACGTTTGATATACCGTGAGGTCATTGCAGTATTAGGTGAATATTTTTAGAATAAATGTTTGGGGGAAATTTCATATCGTGAGAGAAACAAACTTAACGAATGTAACATAGCCTGCTGTTGGATACCCTTGATATGTAATGTATTGTTTCGATGATGGATTTGCATTGTATCATGTGTTATGAGAATATGGTGACTATTAGGGATTTAGTCATGTTATTTGTTCATATTTCCGACTTAAAAAAATCAGAGGGAGAATAAATAAAGTTCCAATTAGGGACATAACCTGATGCGACCAACAACTGAACCGGATTTTCTTTGGAAGCGACATCTAAACTAATTTTAATAAAAATCAGTAACATAATGCATAATACCATTATGAATATTTCAGTTGTCGGTTGCATATGGTTATGTCACAATATGCAACTTGATGTAATCACCCTCCAATTTTTTGTATGTTAAAAATGTCAACAAACAACATGACTGAACCCATATGATAGTAACCATATTTTCATAAAAATTAACACAATGCAAATCCGTCATTGAAACACTATATTTCATATCAAGGGATCGCAACTGTAGGTTATCATTATTATGTTCGTCAAGTTGGTTTCTCTCACCACATGAAATTTTCCACAGACTTTACCCTAAATTCTTCACCACAATGACCTCACGTCATATCAAACGTGAAAAAGCTATTGAATTAGCCTTATCTGTCTTATTGTGTTAACAATAGTGCATTGTGGGTAGCTATAAAAAACGGCAGGTACCATGGCATAGTTAGGTTTTTGTATATTTTTACTCAAATCCAATATCAGTATGTATTATATCAGATAGAATTAATTGATGTTATTTTTATCTATCATACTCATTATTCCGTTTATTCCTACACATTCATTTTTTTCATATTTTACGATCTGGAAACTGGCTATGTGCATGGCAGCAGAGCAAGGTTGAAGGAAGCCGGTTCCTTTAGTAAGGTTTTACAATAATGGCGACTGTAGGCTCTTTCTCATCGTAAGTAAATCACTGCTTAAACATTTGACTCTACCTTGTGGGTACGACACAAAGGAAAGAGAAAGAACAGAGGGATTGTTGAAGAACTGAAAAATATTAGCTGGGGCCGAAAGGACGCCCAAACCCTTAAAGTACTGCCAACATCACAGCTGGCAATACTTCTCTCCAGGGAGTGGAATAACTTGGTTGGCTCGGGAAGTCAATATGTGAAAGTTATACACAGGTAAGCCATACTTATCTGAAGGAAAGAACTAAGAAACAACTAAAATATTGTCCAAAACACTACCTACATACATCATTTGTCAAAAAGCATAGCTCACTACCATAATAATACAACCCCAACTGACGTTCTGATCGAAATTAAGGAGGGTAAATTACAGACATTTGATGAAGGGTGTACGTATAGTTAAGCATGTTAGAGTGGACTAATATGAAAGTGTGAAGGTGGGTGTATAATTATATGAATGTGGGATTGTGAAAGTGGATGTATATGTGAATGCTGGTGTGTGAAGGTGGATGAGCAGTATACAGTACTGTATGTGATTGTGGGAGTAGTTGTAAATGTTGGGCTATAGAAATTTTGAGAATACGCCCTTTTTTTTTTAAGATTCACCTTGGTATAAATGTTTATTTTGGAAAATTCCTTGATGTCTAACAGGACTGACACATTCATATGCCTAATATTATACACTAGCAGGGATACCCGACGTTGTCCGGGGATCTATCTATATCTATCTATCTATCTATCTATCTATCTATCTATCTATCTATCTATCTATCTATCTATCTATCTATTTATCTATATCTATCTATCAATATCTATCTATCTATCTATATCTATGTCTATCTATATCTATCTATATCTATCTCTATATATCTATCTATATCTATCTCTATATATCTATCTATATCTATATATCTATCTATATCTATATATCTATCTATATCTATCTATATCTATCTATATCTATTTATCTATCTATCTATCTATCTATCTATCTATCTATCTATCTCTATATCTCTATATATATCTCTATATCTCTATCTCTATATCTATCTATCTCTATATCTATCTATATCTATCTATCTATCTGTTTATCTGTCTATCTGTCTGTGTCTCTGTCTATCTATCTGTCTATCTATCTGCCTGTGTCTCTGTCTATCTATCTGTCTGTGTCTCTGTCTATCTATCTGTCTGTGTCTGTGTCTATCTATCTGTCTGTGTCTCTGTCTATCTATCTGTCTGTGTCTCTGTCTATCTATCTGTCTGTGTCTCTGTCTATCTATCTGTCTGTGTCTCTGTCTATCTATCTGTATGTGTCTCTGTCTATCTATCTGTCTGTGTCTGTCTATCTATCTGTCTGTGTCTCTGTCTGTTTGTCTATCTGTCTGTCTGTCTCTGTCTGTCTGTCTGTCTCTGTCTGTCTCTGTCTGTCTGTCTGTCTGTCTGATTGTCTGTTTGTCTAAGAACATGTACAGAGAGAGAGAGAGAGAGAGAGAGAGAGAGAGAGAATGTGGTTTTCTTTGAGAGAGAGCATGTGGTTTTCTTTTCAAGAGAGACTCCTCAGGTCTCAGCGAAAAAACGTATGTAAAATTTATTACTCTAGGTGAAACGATGCGGCCGTGATTAGCGGTCATACAGACAGACAGACTGTTTTATATATATAGATTTGGCTAATACATACAAACAAAGCCATATCTACGCAAGCTAGTTGTCAATGTAACAATTATATATATATATATATATATATATATATATATATATATATATATATATATATATATATATATATATATATATATATATATATATATATATATATATATATATATCATCAGCTTAAACATATATTGTTATAGTTGTGACCTGTTTTCACTGAAATGCATGACAGCCAAGAGTTTGCCCTAACTTACCTAACACATAAGGCACTATGTGCATCATGGAAGGCCTATGTGTGTTTTCATTTAATACTAAAACCCCACTCTCCTAATAGGCCATGAGTCAACCGGACTCAACCCCCTCATTTTCATCAATCGGTACCATCTGGGAGCACCAAACATTTTTGGTATTTTCTGTTAGCTATATGTATCTGCAACACATCGCAGCATGATGGACATGTGTGACTCACAGCTTAAGCTCAGTAGAGCTGTTGATTTGTGGGTTGGGTCTAATAAAAGAAAAGACTTATTTTTTTTATATATCCTTGTGCAACCATATACTCCTACAATTTTTGTTTCAGATCCACAAACCTGAAAGTTTTATGATTTAATGACATCATATCAGTTGTTAAATATCAATTGCAGCCTTTTTTAGATTGTCCATTATTGTTTTCAATAACGAAAATGGAAACAATAATGCACTATAAAAGAAAATTAAGAGAAGCAGTACCATCACACATAACCAACAGTTACACTATTTTCCAGTTACATGTATAGGCCTATTCAACAATGTAACCATTAATGCATCCTTTTCTCTTAAAACATCTGAACATGAGTATGATACTGAGTATGACACTCCACATTATTAAACATATAACCGCTTGAGCCTGACCATCTCGTTATCAGATATAAAAGAACACATACAATGGCAAACAACTCTTTCGTCTTCATTTTAGAGAACAAAAGTCCATTCCTGTGGGAGCATGACTACATAAAATTACAGATAAAACGAAGCCTTAGCTAATGTTCATTGGACGTCACTGTCACTGTCACTATCCAATCCATTTTCTTGCACAGAAACGACCACTTCCTCCTTCATGTCTTCGCATTTCTGCAGGAAACAGGCCTGAATACATGGCAACCCATTCACCATACACTTGCAGGATGACACCTCTTGATCTCCATCGCCAGTCCTTGATGGTTCATTGTTGGCATCTATTACATCGACTTCCTGACTCCTTTCCTTACTAGGCGGTGTCATCTGATAACATGTCTCATTACAACCTTTCACATTCATACACACCATGGCTGTTTGGTTTCTGGATCAGGAAGGCTATGAAGGAGTTGAGCAATGATTAGTTCCAGATTTGTCCTGTGTGGGTCCCCAGAGTGGCTCCATGGCTTCTTCCAGAAGTTTTCACCTGCACCTGCTTTACAAAGAAGAAGGAATCTCTTCCTCCTCCAGTGGCTCGTTCCCTCTATTTAGAACATGCCTTCACTCATAGGGAGTCCCTCCCTGTATACACTGATGGGTCAAAGTCTGATGCTGGAGTTGGCTTTGGAGTTGTCTTTCCTGACTTTTGCCGAGGCGGTAGGCTCCCTTCTGTCATGTCGATTTTCACTGCTGAGCTCTCGGCCATTTTATATGCCATCCAAGTGATTTTTACTCTCCCTCAGCCTTCTTTTACTATTTTTAGCTATTCCTGTAGTGCCTTGCCGGCCTTGTGCAATTTTAACTCTTTCCTTTCCCTGGTGTTGGCCATCCTTGAGTGGCTTGAAGTCCTAGGTCGTCTTGGCCGCAAAGTTACTTTTTGTTGGGTCCCTTATATAGATGCTGCCGTTCGTTCCTGCTGGCAGGACAGATGGGACGCAATTGGGGCTAACAAGCTCCGCAACATCCACCAGCGCCTTGGTTTTTGGAGCTACTGCGATCTGTCCCGCCGGTGGGAAACGGCTCTTGTCCGTCTCCGCATTGGCCACACATTATTGACTCATGGCTTTTTAATGGAGAGGGCTCACCCTCCCTACATTGAGGATTGTCTGGTCCCTTTGACAGTACGGCATATTATTGTTGAGTTTCCCAGCCTTAGGGACCTGCGTCGTAGGCACCTCTCCGAGTACCGGGTGGGTGACGGTATTTACAGTCTCTCCCAGTTCGGGGAGGAGGCTTGTAGTGTGGGAGGGAACACCCTCTCCTATGTTTTGATTCTTTTTTATATTTTAGTTACGTCGACTGGTTCTTTTAGTAATTTTGTGCTTTATAGTTTGTGTGTCTTTTGATCATGGGTCCTATCCCTTTTGGGTGTTTATGGTTTACTAATGGGGAAAAGATGTTCCTTCACAATTATTGTTATTCATATTGAATTGTGTGTATTCATGTCAAAACTCTGAATATAAATTTTCCGTATACTGTAGGAGACCTGGTATTAGTTTATTACAGTTATAGTGAAATACAGTGGTATCAATATAGTGTTAGGCACTGTGATCATAGGTTTCTTGTTTTTCTTAAGTACATGTGTATTAATATCATATAATTCCTTTTTTGTTTTGTTTTACACATGTCTTTTGAGGGTTCCTTTTTTTTTACATACTAATTTGATAATTGAGTTATAATTCTTTTTTATGATGCAAAGGAGAAACGGTGGACAGGCACGTACTGACCAGAGGTGGTTGAATCACATTTGTCTTCGACGTCGTTCGGCTGCATGAATTTTTTAAATCTTTAGGGTTGAAGCCTCAGGATTCATATTCATTGTAATACTGTTCTATGTCCTAGGTTGCCGTCAATACCTTACGTGATAAGTAAAGTTTTTCGGGATAGAATACAAGGGAACTACACATTTGTAGGATCATAAGCCTACGATACTAGATTACAATAGGACAGCTGACTTGGCGGAGCTTAACTTATCTGAAAACGATCCAGATGTTTTAACCTATTTTCCGAGAATGAATAGGTCTGTGCTTACTCATGTTAAAATCTTTTCCTTGATTTAATTAATATAAGCTCAGTGAAATCAGAGCATAACAATGTTGAACAAATGTTTTATATGCAAAAACGTAAACATTTGTAATTATTCGGTTACGGAAAAAAGTGGTAATGTGCTTTAACCAGGGTGGTGAGTGTTTATAAAGGTTTGAAATTACTTCATTAATTTTTAGACGAAAACATTAATGTGGCTAAAACTGAAATTTGTGCTCAAAATGGGAATTAACACACACACACACACACAGGTGGGTGGACAGAGAATATGGAGAGGGGGAGAGAGAGAGGGTGATCTACGGAGGGAGGTAAGGAGAAAGGGGAAACAGGTGGGGGAATGAGGGAGACTGAGAGGTTGAAGGAAATGACTTGTTCTGCATTTATGAGTTTATTATTTATGCTTTTAATTGTTCTTACAATTTTCCTTAAGTCTTCACTTCTCTGGTGGATAAGTGAGGCAAATGTTGTTGGGGGAGGTCGACGTTTCTTCCAGTACATTGGACATCTTCAGGGAAAAGTGGTGATACTGTGTGGGTGATGGGTATTTAACTATTTTCGGTATGTGGGGTGGGCGGGGCCACCATGTCAGCTGCCTAGTGATTGGTAGATAGGGGGTGTCGTGTAGTGACCTGAAAAAGCCAATCTCGTCACTGGGCTAGAGATGTTGCCTCGTATGCTAGAGGTCCCGGGTTCGATCCCTGGCATAAACATCACTCCGAGTTTTAAGAGAGCTCCTACATTGGTGGCTATAAGCGGTGGAATGGTAGTGAGTGGTAACAATTTGACGAAGCAAATTTGGGGCTGGGCCTGCTGTGAAAGGTTGCAGTTGCCACAGCCAGATCCAAGGGCGTTTGGCTTAGTTGTCCTGGCTTAAAAACCAACCGTCGTGAGGTTGCCGTCGCACCACTACTACCATCGTACCCATGTCAGCCCAAACTGCTCAGTCACACACGCTACCACGTTACTGACTGGTTGAACAGAGAGTCCATAAATTGATCTACTCGTAGAAGAAAGGGATGTAGTGACCTGAAAAGACGAGTCTCGTCACTGGGCTAATGGAGTACTTCTTTAGCTCATTGCTAGTGATGTCGCCTCGTATGCTAGAGGTATTCCCGAGATCGAGTTTTAAGAGAGATCAATTTCTGAGTCCCTACAGTCGTCTGATCCGGGCGCTACGTCTGAGTTATTGGTTGGTGGTGGGTGAGATGTTAGATATTTGTGGTGGGAGTTGGATTTGTAGTGGGTATCCTGATGGTAGTGGTGGTGTGTCGGTTTCTGGAGGTATTTGGAGGTCTAGTGTCTGGTTGTTTATGGATGGTTGAAGCGTTTCTATATAGATTGCTTGAGAGTCTTCTGCTGTCTGTTTCTTTGTCCAGTATGTCCAGTGTTTGGTTGTCGTGGGTGAGGTAATGGTCTTTTACAGACACTGACTAGAGGTGCATGGTTAGCCGACGAGACAGTGACGTTTGTGTCTTACCAACATTGTGGTGAGGTTCACAGTCCTCACTGTTATAGGTTTGCTGGTAAATCACGTTGTCACTGTTCGTCGGGCTCTTGGAGATAGTGGGTCGATTGTGTAGGGTGAGGCAGTAATTCAATTTCTTTTTCCAGATACCTAGAAGCGTGGATGAGGTTATCACATCCCTCTCTGTAGTAAACCACAAACCTAAAGGGTGTTAGAATGCAACGCTCTTTAATGACATTCTCTAAAGTGTCATTGAAGATATTGGGGCAGTATTCATTGTCACTGTCAACTACATTTACGGATTACATTATCTGAACCTTTTAATAAGTATCCCCCACAGACAGAGAATCTTTCTCCTCAAAAGCTGCTTTGGCAGCAGCATTTGTATTAAAAACAATATAGCACCGACAAGATATGCAATTACTGTCATGGGTGATATGGATAAGAGGAACCACTCCAAAACGCTGAAAAATGGAGTTGATAGCACCATAGGAAAGAGATGGAAATACATTAATCAACATTATCGTATCCATACCATCAGCAGTGTTCGTCGATACAACACCCGACCTGCTGGGTTTTCTCTTGTTCTCAGAAGCTGCATGGGGAAAACGAGCCCCAGTCACCTGAAAACTACCATGACCAAAGAATGACGTCTCGAGGGCCTGGGCAACCATTGCAGGTGGAATAGGAGGCTTTTTGATAACCTTATGCGATGTGTTTATGATGTAAAGGCCCGAGGAGCCAAGAGCTTCCGGTCAGATGAGGGGACCGAACACTGGTTGTCACTCAATCGCTCGAAAGTTTGCCCACGACTGTGCTGAGACCCCTTCCCCAACACCTCACGGCACAAACACCCAACCATCCAATACAGGACGGCCTCTAGAGAGGAGACCCTGTTGGAGCAGGAGCTGGAGTCCTCCCTACTCAAACCCGGTAGGCCTCAGGGACACACAAGCCCCCCCACCACGATAAGACCATTCCGGCTGGAATGCTTGCCAGCCTGTACCCAGCTTGTTAGTGACAGGGCATATTTAAAAACTGCTTTGACAAAAATTAAGGATTTTAAGGATGTTTAATCACGTTACTTCCATCTTGAAGTCTCCTTTACCTCGGTGTTGTTGCCCATCCTCTGAAATTTCATTCTTAAACTGGTCATACACCTCATAGGATCCCAACCCCTTTATAAGTAACATTCTTGTCATGGTGTTGGGTCTTACATCTCCCTGAGACCTGGTGAGCTAGACTAGAGGAGGGTCCGGTCCCTGTTCTACCCCGTTTTCAGGGAGATGGGGCTTTCCATTCTAAAATAGTTGCCAATAAGGAACCAAATTAACGGGGACACCCTCTATGGTGACAGCCCTTATAGCATTGCAATTTCCCTCCAATTTTAACATTTTTGTATTACATATTAGAAGAGCTTTAACCTGCGCACCAGAATACATAAATACCAATCTCCTATGTTAATACTTGGTTACAGTGTATTGCTTTTTTTTTTTTTTTTTCTTGTATGTTCTGACACTGGACATAAGTTTAATTAAGCCCGTTACCTTAGCCCAGGTCAACTGCTGCTCACACACACACGTGCAAGTGTTTGAGTTTTCATACAAGTGTTTGTGCAAGTGTGTGTTCAAGCCTGTAATTACCTTACCGCTACATTACATTTTTCTTCTGATCTAAATATTTTAATGATTTTTCACATTAGGTATACATGCAACACCAGCCAATTTACTAAATCTTACTCCTTTTCTGTCAAGATCCGTATTGGCAAAGTTAACCATTACTCTTTTATTTACAATCGCGACCTGAGGGGATAGAGACACTAGCATACACACACCTTGTAATCGTTTCTACCCAGCAAGTTATCGTGGGAGCTATGGAGGGACTGGTGGAGGGAGAAAGGACTGGAAGGGATTGAAAGGAGAGGCATCAACCATCATCTACTGGTTAAGTTGTAAGGTGGGAGGGTTTGCCAGGTATTAACAATATCTTAAAGATTTACGTTTAATAATGGACAAAATTTATTAATCATGAATCCCGTTCAATCGATACTATTAAATGTTTGTGTGAATTGGCAAGGATTTCCTTGTTGAAATTTGCATTAGGTCAGTTCTTGTAGGCCTTTGTCAGAGGATCACGGGAGAGGTATATTTTAATAGTGCATGCACAGAATTTGTCATGAACTGAGGAGAGAAAAATGAAGGCTTGTTTACCAGGTAGATCAAGGTCGATTGAATGATTGATTGATACATGCCACTAAGCATCTGGTGGCGAAACAGCTAGGGTCATAATTATACCACCCAACATTTTATCAAATTCTGATTATTTGAAAATATGGTTATTTATATCATGTATAAAATATATACACATTTTATAAGGGCTTTACTATCCCAAAAGTGACAAACAGCATGATCAATAGGACATAAAATATTATCAGCTAAGACACACATTTTTCTCAAACAATCTGAATGATTTAAGTAAAATATATAATTGAATCAAACTAAAAAAAAACCCATTGAACTATCTAATAAAAGAAGTAATAAAATTAATAAATTACATAATTTGTAGAGGAGGCAAGCCTTCTGTCATATCTATTTTTACTGACCAGCTCTCGGCCATTTATTATGTTCTCCAAGTAATTTTTACTCTCCAGCAGTCTTTGTTTCCACAATTTTTAGCGATTCCTGAAGTGCCTTGGGCAATTATAACTCTTCCCATCCCCTAATGTTGTCCATTCTTGAGTGGCTTGTCCCCCTGGGACATCGTGGCCGCAGTCACGTTTTGTTGGATCCCGGCCCATATGAGGATCTATGGGAATGAGCAGGTTGACACCTTGGCCTCCTGCCAGGCATCATCACGTAACTGCTGTTGACTTTCAACCTTACATAAATGCTGCTGTTTGTTCCTACTGGCAGGACAGATGGGACGCCGTCATTGTAATCAAGCTGCGCCATTGCTAGGCCTACACATGCCTGATGTCGTTTGTCTGCAGGAGGCATTACTGAGGGATCAGCCCAATCCTCTCATTTTCAAACACTACCCTTCGTATTGAAGAGCCATGACTGGCATGGGGAGGCGATTTACGACCATAAATCCATACTCCATTCACCATTTACCCCAGTGGGTGGTATATCTCATAATATTCCTGTACCATTGGTTCACCTATGGATGAGTCCACATGTTTGGTGAACCTAAGGCATCCCTGAGAGGAGGTTTAGAGTTTAAGCCATAGCCGCAAGCCTGATCTTCCTCCAACTCTCTTCTTTCATTTCCTTACGGGACTGGGCGTATGCTTCTCTTCCTCTTACAGCAGAAGAAAGAACATGAGGAGCAGTGGTGCAAAGGAGACAGACAGCAACGAGACTTTTTTTTCTATAAGCTGGTCTGTCGTCTTCATCAGTATAGTACACTCTCAAGCTCTAAAAGTGGACCCATCTCGATACCAGACCTATAAGAACTAGGCATTTATTGGACAACAGGTAAATGAAACAGTGAACAAATTAAAACACTGTGCTCAGTCAACAGACAGACAACAATACACAAAGGACTCATGAGAATCCAATGATTATAACCACACACACATACACACACACACATCACGAAAACATAACCTAATGAAGCACAAGCACACAGACAAATATTTAAATTGTGACCTACTTAAATCCACCAAAACGAGGGTGGCGTACCAGAAGCTCCTCCAAAACCTGATGGTTCAGCAGGTGTCGACAAACCACATCAAGTGGCAGGCCCAGGGGCAGCAAGTGTCGGACAGTGGGGCAGGCCAGGCAATAGTGCTCTATGGTGTTAGCACGAGGCGCTCAACACAAGCGACACTCAGTGAAGGGAGGCTCACCCTGCATCCCAGCAACCTGCCACAGTGGCCGGTAGCCAAGCCTCAAACGAGCAGAGACTACATTGTGCCTTCGAACCATGAGTCCTCGACGACGGTAGGAATATTTGTGACGGCAGACAGACTCGTAATGGGTGATGGAGATGCTGAAGGGCCTCTCTGCATCCCTGCGTCGCCGTACAGGAAGGAGAGCAGCGGAGCGAACTCTAGAGGGGTAACATGTCAGGGAGAGAGGACGTCCAACACCACGAGGAGGCAGATGGCAAGCTTCCTTTGCGAGTCTGTCAACTGTAACATTGTGACATAAACCTACAAGGGATGGTACCCATAAAAAAAATGATAGTCAAGTTACGATGACGTAATAAGGACAAAAACGACAAAATCTACTGAATAACAGAATAGTTTGTGGGCTGAACATTAGTGAGGGAATGAAGGGCAGGTTTAGAGTCACAACAAATGGCAGCATTCACTCCACGTTGACAAACAAGACTAACAGCATCCAATATAGCGTACAGTTCACACAATGTTGAGCTGGAGTAGTTACAGAGAAGACGGCCAACCCAGCCCCCTGGAGGTGACTCCATATCAGGTGAGAAAACCGCACAACCCGCTGCACCATCTATTTGCAATGAGCCATCAGTGTAGAGGCAATATGTATCTGTGATGGAGGACGTCACTGTTTCTATGTGTTCCAGAGCCAACTGCCGCTGTAGAGAAGGCAGTTCCGACTTGGAAGTAGGTGTAAAGCTCACATCAGGTGTTGGTAGCCTCCACGGAGGGGGCCCTGGGGGGACGTCTGCCACCATTATATCTATATTAAGACTACGGAGCATAGAGGAAACAGATCTTATAAGAGTACATCCAGCAGGCAGTATGGGAGGGACCGGGTAGTTTTGTCGAAGAGAAGTTATGACTAACTGAGAGTAATGGGTGAAAGATGTGGGAAATGGAGGCACTTGACAGTAAAGCAAGTAACATTATAATGAATTCTCTCCACTAATGGGGGAAGACGCAACTCACGCTGCATGTTCACTATTCTGGTCGACATTGGACAGCCGAGAATTATCCTCATTGCTCTATTCTCAATTTTTTCTAAAGTTTCAAGCGTAGCCCTGGGAAGTTGAATTAGAGCAGGGGAGAGGTAATCAACAACTGAACGGATAAAAGCAATATAGACGGTCCTGGCTACTGGGATGGAGATTCCCGAGGAGTTGTTAGAGAGCCATTGAAGTGGTCTAAGTCTGCGCTGGAGACGACCCAACAAGTCCTGAACAATATGATGGTCTTGAGGACTGGCGCACCCAGGTAACAATACTGGGAACACATGGGAATGACAGTCCCTCCAATGGTGAACAGCTTGAGGAAGGCGGCATGTGAATATTCTACTCTTATCTGGTGAGACAATAATACCACAGTGAGAGGAGGTCACAAAGAAGGAGTCAAGAAACCTCTGGAGATCCTTTGGTGAGGTAGAATAAACACTGATATCATCAGCATAGCACGTAATTGTAGTACCAGGAATATCAGGGAGATAAGTAAGCAGCCAATGCATTAAAATATTAAATAAAATGGGCTGAGAACACCCCCTTGAGGCGTACCAAAGCAAAAACTGTGCAAAGGACTGAGCGCACCACTGAAAAACACACGGGAGGTCCTGTTACTGAGGTAACCCCGAATCCACCGTAGTAGATTACTCTTTATACCAAAATCAACCAGTTGATCCAAAATGACGTCTCCATTAGCAATATCGAAGGCACTTCGAAGGTCATTGAAGACCACCACGTTGTCCCTGGAAAGGCAAGAGTACAGGTCGACTAGGCAGTGGTGTGTGCTTCGCTGGGGAAGAAACCCAAAAATCAATGGAGAAAGGCGATCCTGCTGTCTGTACATGAGACGATTGAGTAAGATTCTCTCCATAGCCTTACAAAAACAGGAAGTAAGGGAAATTGGCCTGAACTTCACAGTGCTTGGCTTAGGGATGGGTATTATTGTGCTGCTGGTCCAGGCTCGTGGCACACAACCATCACGAAGACAAAGATTGTACAGTTGAAGTAAGGGGTTCCCAGGAACTTGTTGAAGTAGACGCAGCACAACATAAGTAATACCATCATCACCAGGGGAAAAAGCTTTACCCCGGGAGAGAGCACGGCGCAACTCCTACTCAGTTATCTGCTTTGCATCATCGTCATCATCTTGCAGCAGAGCAGACATTAGACGTAGCCGATGGATAGCAGCACGGGAAGCGAGTACGTCTTGTATGTGAATGGGTAGACTGGCTGGGGTAGATTGTTCTGACCAGGCATCGACAAGTTGTTTGGTATAGTCGGCAGGAGTGTGATGACGAACAGTGGCAGGCGTCTTTTTAACAACCCAACGAATAAAGTGCCACATAGAAGCTACACCTGTTTGCTGATTAATACTGTCCGTGAACCGCTGCCAAGACTCAGTGTGAGCACACTCCTGCAGGGCAACTAAAGCATCCCTAGACACCTGGTAATGATGGAGCAGGTCAGTAGTTGGGTTGGCTTGAAATAATAGGCCATCACGTTCAGCCTCCTCCTTTGCCTCCTGTATACCTTCATCAAGCGTCCAGGAGTGGGCAGTATGGCGATGCTGCAGGTGTGGCCGGGAGACATATAGCCTATAAAAGTCATGAGTAGCAGATACAAGATCAGAGTACAACTGTTCAGCTGATCATATATCAAATGTAGGTAACACATGGGCCATAAATAAGATGTAAGTCGGGCAATATTTAAGGGGCACAGCAATACGCAAACGAGTAGCTGATGCATTTAACCCAGCAGAGAGAGAATAATGAAACCGAAGAGCGATGTGATCAGAGAATAAGTCTGGCACTGAGGAGCACTGGAGCCGAGATGCTATCAGGCCAGACAAGTGGATGTAATCAGTGATGCCAGTGCTTGGAATTTTTCACAAGATCTTGGGATTTTAGACTCAACCTTGGCATCTTGGTATTTACAGTACAAAATCAAGTAAATCTTGGATTTTTTTTAGTTCTCATAAACATTAACTTAATTTGTTAATTAAATTCACCTATTTTTAATTATCCTTCACCTATCCTACCCCTACTATCTTTCCCTTCACTTATATTCATATTCGATTAGATTTCGTGGCTACTGAGAGACAAAATTAGCCGGTTTTTTTTTGGTGACCACGGGATGGACAGGAACTGGACACATGAAAACTAGTATGTATAGATGTACTGATGTAGTGCTATGAGTGGATTAAGACTGACTCCGTTCCAGACAGTTGTTCCATACCATAGCTGGGAACCGTCAAATACTCTCATAAAGGTTGTTATCAAAGGCAGAAAGAGGAGGAATGATACGACAACTCTGTATGTGGGGGAAGATGAACATACTTCTCAACATCAGTTAGATATCATTGTTTTTCTTCAGTCTTAACTTCATTAGTGATTGTTATGTTTTCTTAAGCATATTTTAAAATATATACTATTATAAATGTGCATTCCACATTATGTTATGTTGATCTTGGAATTTCTTGGAATTTTTGGTGCGGCAATCTTGGGTATTCTGTAAACTTTCACTGGCAACAGTGGATGTAATCAAGAGTACCTCACTGGCATTGAGTGGCACCACCAGTGTCCCAGCGTGTCAGATGGTGCTTGCAGATATATGAAAGGAGACGAACAAATTACGATTAATACAGTCAGAACCATCACCCAAATCAGAATGCTGAGCATTAAAATCTCCCATATACACCATACCACGCACTGTTAGAGAAGGAAAAGCCTCAAGAGTGAGTCTACCTGGGGCAAAATAGACATTACATAATTGGAGTACTCCATTCCCAGGTAGAACCTCAAATAACTGGAAGGTCATGTCAGGATCAGTGGAGGTACGGAGAAGACGATATGGCAAGGATCTATATATATAAGTCAGGAGACCATTCTTTACCATATGAACATATGGCACAAAACCTGAGAGGGGAGGAGCTTGCCCAGCAGTGAGTGGCCATCCTGGAAATGCTTCCTGAAGAAAAATAACACAGTGATGATGATGAAAAACATATGCCTTGAGTTGAGTGAGCTAAGCATAACTGGTGATACCACATATATTTCAGGAGATGACATCCAGCCGGCACTCACTAGCGAGCTTTGGATTTGGAGGTAGAAGTACGGTGAGAGGGGGCAGATGGTCGACCTGGGGAGGGTGATGGACCAGAAGCAGGGACTAACTCGAAGAGCTTTTCTAGGCGAGATGCAACAGTATCCATTTTTTCGGTAAGGGTAATGGTTTGATGGCCTGCTGAGCCTCAACCAAGGTGGACAGTTTGGAGTCATTGGCAGCCTGAGCAGCAACCAGCCCATCAATCCTGGATTCAAAGGCAGCAAAGCGGATCTCGAGGGCAGTACATCGTGCCATGAGGGTAGCAACAGACTTGCGGAGGGCTAGGTCCGGAGGCGAAGCAAGACTGGTAGAAGTAGCAGCCTGGGGAGGTGGTGGTGAAGGTGGACGAGGAGGAACAAGAGTAGATGCACGAGCCTAGACCTGACGTCGAGTACATGCCACACGCTAACCTCTGGCTGAAGGCATCGTGGACACTTCCATCCAGACGTATCCCCAGGAGGTGAAGACTCAGAGGTGGAGACAGCAGGGCGTGATTGTTCACCCCTGACAGGTCACGTCTTGGAATCATGTTCGGCCGCACACCATGCACACTTCGGCCTGGCAGAACAGTACTGGGAGATATGCCCAACTCCCCAGCACCTGTAGCACCAAGACTGGTCATTATTAAGTTTCTTCACCTCACAGATGAGGAAATTAAAGGAAATCTCGTTTGGAGGTGGATCAGGTTGACTCCAGAAAACATCAATACGGCCAATGGGGGAACCATCTTGGAAAAACCGACGGGCAGAGTACACACCAGGGTATTCCTTGGCAAGTTTCGGGTCAACATCAATAGGAAAACGGGTGAGGATGTAGCTGGGGAACTTATGAGGCCTCTTGGGTGAGTTTTCAATAATGAGAACCAGAGACAAAAATTCACCAGTCTTGACTCTATCAATAATGTCCTGACGCTTGCTAGAGATGTAGACAAACTGGGAGGTGACAGTAGCCATCTTGACTTCAGTTCGTTCACGCTGCAGCTGTAAGGCCCTATTGACATCAGACAACCAACGCAGCTTTGTGTCTGTAGATGGGTTCCCAGGGAAGGATAGCTTAACATAGGCATTTCTCGGGGAAAAACAGGAAGGTTGGACGAGGGCAAGGAGTTGGTATACAAAGATGAAACAACAGGTTGAGGCAGAGGAGGTACGTCATGCACAATTGAAGCACCCTTCGCAGTCTTGGCAGCCGGAGGCAGACAATCCACACCATCGGAGTCAGACGAGGCATCAACAGGTCGCTTGGTAGAGGTTGAGGAGGTGGAAGGCTGCAACTTGAGCTGCGGAGTGACCAATGAGAGGGGGGAAGGGTTGCTAGAAGGCAGCTCAGGCCAGTGATCCTCAATAATAGACTCATCCTCTTCCGACATGACCAAGTCAGCCTCCAGGCAGGAGGCAGCATCCGAATCAGCACTCTCCATCTGGCCAGGCAAGGCCTAGATGGGAAGCAAACAACTGAACACACACAAACATACACACACAGAACTACAAACCAAACAAACCACAAACAACAATATCACAAACAAATATATCGGTTGAGTAATACAGTATATGTGTGAGGATTGAGGTTAAGAGAGAGGCAGAATGGGGTAGGGGTGGGGTGGGGTAGGGCCGTAGGGGTAAAGAATGCAGACCGTTACAAGGCAGGAGCTATGGCGGCACATGTGTGTCTCCTTTGGCTGCAAGAGGCCGAGTGTGCAGTGTGGTACGCCTGACTGGCGAGTCAGGAGTGACGTGAGTGTCTTATATACCTCCGCCACTCTCCGTGCCCCTCAGTGTCTAATTGGCAGACAAGTAGGAATGACGTCGTTTCACCCAGTGCTATTATTTCTATGTATTTTATGGTTAATCTTGCTCTAAAATACTCAATTGCATTTCTTTATGTTTGACTAGCAGCGATACCCGACGTTGTCCGGGGATCTACCTATCTATCTATATCTATCTATGTCTATCTATATCTATCTATCTATCTATATCTATCTATATATCTATATCTATCTGTCTATATCTATCTATCTATATTTATCTATCAATATCTATCTATATCTATCTATCTATCTATATCTATCTATCTATCTATCTATCTATCTCTATCTGTATCTCTATCTATATCTCTATCTCTATCTATATCTATCTCTATCTATATCTCTATCTATCTCTATCTATCTCTATATCTATCTCTATCTATCTCTATATCTATCTCTCTATCTATCTATCTATCTATCTATCTCTCTATTTATCTATCACTCTATCTATCTCTCTATCTCTGTGTTTTGACTCCTCCAAAGAGAGATTTGATTTGATTGATGGATATTAGGCGCCGCAACATCGAGGTCCTATAGCGCCAGAAAAAGGTGATAGAGAGGTGTGACAGCAAGCAGTAAGGAAATGAAAAGAAAAGAGGGACAGTTGAAGAACTGAAAGCTAATGGCTGGGGCCGAAGGGGCGCCAAAACCCTGTAAGTATTGCCCACATTAATTTCCAAAGAGAGAGAGAGTGTGTAGAAAGGGGAGAGAGAGCGTCTATCTATCTATCCATCTATCTATCTATCTATCTATGTCTATCTATCTATCTATCTATGTCTATCTATCTATGTCTATCTATCTATGTCTATCTATCTATCTATCTGTCTATGTCTATCTATCTATATCTATCTATCTATCTATCTATGTCTATCTATCTATGTCTATCTATCTATCTACCTATGTCTATCTATCTTTCTATCTATCTATGTCTATCTATCTTTCTATCTATCTATGTCTATTTATCTCTCTATCTATCTATGTCTAACAATCTTTCTATCTATCTATGTCTATCTATCTTTCTATCTATCTATGTCTATCTATATTTCTATCTATGTCTATCTATTCTATGTCTATATATATTTCTATCTATGTCTATCTATCTATCTATATATTCTATCTATATATATATTCTATCTATATATATATTCTACATCTATCTATCTCTCTATTTCTCTCTATCTCTCTCTCTCTCTCTCTCTCTCTCTCTCTCTCTCCACACAAATACACACACACACACAATTACTTTTTCTCTCACACACACGAACACACATTCTCTCGCTCTAAATTTCACGCACGCACAGAATTAGTAACATTATTTTATACTGAATTGTTTATAATATACGAATAAAGGAATAAAGAAAAAATGAAGGAAGGAAGGAATAAAGAAAAAATGTAATAAAGAAAGAATTGTCAGGATTCGAACCACTTCCCATCACATTATTAGACCAAGCCGTTAACCACTACGCCACCAAATGTCCATATGAATAGATGAAATAACCTAACTATACACTCAGAATTCGAATCCTGAGTGAGGACTTTTCATATTATTTTTTTCCACACATTAACGTGTGTTATACTAAAAGTGTTTGTATAAGGAAAGTTATTGAAGAGAGAGAAAGAGCATGCATTGGGGGTTTGGGAGGGTAATAGGTTAGAGAACCGATTCTGGCGGTATCTACTCGGAACCGTGAATAGTAAAGAAACTGTTCC
>JAWZYT010000503.1:2500-157500 GCA_034508575.1 Petrolisthes manimaculis | reverse complement strand
AGCCAAATTTTATTAATAATTATTATAATTAATACTTGGTCATTTTCCCGTATACTGTAAATTATTGGAACTATGGCATCACCCTTCTAACATATCCCTTACTGTCTTGACCTAAATTTTAGAAAAATAAGGATTACAAGGATTGAACAGCTATGAAAATTAAGAGGGGAATTACTCAACATGTAATCCCTTCCACATGAATTATTCAACATTGCATCACCTGATTAAAAGAACTTGTATTATGAATGGAAATAACGACCCATTCGAATTAACATCGATCTCAACAAAAATCTATCTATATAAAACAGTCCGTCTGTCAGTCTTTCCGTCTGTCTGTCTATTTAGCCGCTTTGCACAGCCGCATCGTTTTACCTAGAGTAATAATTTTTACATACGTTTTTCCGCTGAGACCTGAGGAGTGTCTTGGGCCTATAAATGTTTTTTTTCTTCAATGATTAACCTCTTAAAAACGACTTTTTTTTCTTTTTATTCACCACCACCTGAAAAATGGGGGTCAAATTTTTCAAGTTTCAACTTTCATTTAGGCAAAAAAAATTCTTGCAGAAAATAAGAGCTTGAATTTACACACCAGGAACTGAAAACGGGAGCCTCTTATGTGACCAAATTTGGGTATGACAAGAACGTCTAAGTCCGAAAATACATAAATAAAAATAATATCCCATGAAATATCATCAAAGAAAACCTCTTACGATGACAGAAAATGTCATACGTTCTCTCTCTCTCTCTTCTACACGCACACACACACACACACACTCTATCTCTCTCTCTCTCTCTCTCTTCCACACACACACGCACATAGAGAGAGAGATAGAGATAGATAAAGAGATAGATAGATAGATAGATATATTGATAGATAGATAGAGAGATAGATATATAGAAATATATATATATATATATATATATATATATATATATATAGAGAGAGAGAGAGAGAGATAGATAGATAGATAGATAGATAGATATATTGATAGAGAGATAGATAGATAGATAGATAGATAGATAGATAGATAGATAGAGATAGATATATAGAGAGATAGATATATAGAGATATAGATATAGATAGAGATATAGATATAGATGGATAGATAGATATAGATAGAGATAGAGATAGATAGAGAGATAGATATAGATAGAGAGATAGATAAATATAGATAGAGAGATAGATATAAATAGATAGATAGATATAGATAGATAGAGAGATAGATAGAGAAAGAGATAGATAAAGATAGATAGATAGAGAGATAGATAGAGAGATAGATACAGATAGAGATAGAGATAGAGAGATAGATATAAAAGAGAGATAGATATAGATAGAGAGATAGATATAGATAGAGAGATAGATGTAGATTGATAGAGATAAAGAGATAAATATAGATAGAGAGATAGATATAGATAGATAGATAGATATAGATAAAGAGATAAATATAGATAGAGAGATATATATAGATAAAGAGATAAATATAGATAGAGAAATAGATATGGATAAAGAGATAGATATAGATAGAGAGATAGGTAGAAATAGATAGATAGATAGATAGATATAAATAGATAGATAGATAGATATAGATAGAAGATATATATATATATATATATATATATATATATATATATATATATATATATATAGATAGATAGATAGATAGATAGATAGATAGATAGATAGATAGATAGATAGATAGATATAGATAGATATATAGGTAGATATATAGAGAGATAGATTGATATATATATATATATATATATATATATATATATATATATATATATATATATATATATATATATATATATATATATATATATATATATATAGGTAGATATATAGAGAGATAGATTGATATATATATATATATATATATATATATATAGATAGATAGATAGATAGATAGATAGATAGATATAGGTTGATAGATATAGATAGATAGATTTAAATATATATATATAGATATATATAGATATAAATAGATATAGATAGATAGGTATAGATAGATTGATAGATAGATCCCCGGACATCGTCGGGTATCCCTGCTAGTAATTCATAAATAATTACAATTCACCTTAAAACTAAACAGATAATTATAATTTAACTTGACACACAAATCTTATCTTGCCTTCTTAATAATAATTACAGCATAATTAATTAATTCACAATCAGTAATATATGTACACAATACATATTTATATTTGCCCTCTTCCATTTTCTCCGCTAACCTTAGCAAAGAAGAAAACGGCATTTTAATATTAAGAGTGACTAATGCAAAAATTGGAGTGCTACAAGTACAGTCGTGTGCACCAGACGGTATCCATCCTCATGGCTGGAGCCATGGCCAGAGGAGAGCAGGGAATCGAAAAAATCGATATGACTCACGTATTGATGTTAATATATATGATTAAACATTCACTTGAATTACCAATACCATCCATACCACACCAGAAGGAGCTAATTCACAATAATGTGTTAATGTGACGATATGGAGATAACAAATTCATATAAAGGCAGTAAGAATATACAAACAACCATAAATAAAACAATTTACTGGTTCTAATATCAGTAAATAATTTACATATATCCAGTGAATGTGTTATTCCAATAATATAAGATATATTACAGTCCATCACCACCACAACCTTAACACTCCATTGTAACGCTAACGAACAAAACCTCGAACACGTATATTGCTTTGCCATAGCATAATGCAGATATGCCAATAATATCAGTATAAGCAGTATTCTCCTTTATGTCTAGTTTCTCTATCGCCCATGTGAAAATATGGACGATATACCACACTTTATCTGGTTTACATAGTATTTGAATCAAGATAAGCACGTTTCTTGACACTAATGAACAGGTAATTTGGATATTATTACAGGTTACGGTATCATATTATTACAGGTTATGGTATCATTATGTATGAATAAAATTAATACTCTACAAGATTTCTCAAGATTTCTTTCCCTCTCCCCAAAATCATCATACCTACCGTCATGTCCTTCCTTGCTGGGGGAGGGGGAGTGGAGAACATTCCAATGGCTTACTATATTTAAGAAAGTTTGGTATCATAAACAGAATGAGATACACTTTTGAGATACAATTTAGAATGCTAGTTGTATCATTTGACATTCATTTGTGTACCCTAGAGATATTATCCATCATTAATCTCTTGTGTTACACAAGGGGTCAATAATTCTGTCCATATCCAAGGCACAATAATTCGGTCCATATCCAAGGCATCTCTACCAACCTCGTTGTTCTCGCATCCCACTCCTCTAGAATCATTCAGTTGGTAAAGATTCACAATATGACTTGGACCAGGTCAGATTAATTGACTCTCAATGTACAGCTGCGGTCTGGAGTTCGTGGGTTTATTTATTTTTGTATTACGTTAAAAAGCCATCACCCCTGATGGGGGTATTAGGCTTGCAACTCCAGCATCTATGACCTTGCGACTCCAAGTTCGTGGGCCACCCAGGGTTGAGAGTATAAACCCCGCATCACCCTTACTTGACTATGAGTTACTATCCAGACGAGGAGTCTCACTTGTAAAGTATCTCGCTGAGGGTTGTTCAGGAGGATATATATATATATATATATATATATATATATATATATATATTAGATTAAAAATAAACTCAAACCTAGTCAATAATTCTTATATCCTTAAAAGGGTGTGTGGGAATAAGGGGACAGGCTTGGAGGGGTTTTGGGGGTTGCAGGAGTAGGGGGACAGGCTTTGGGTATTTTTGAGGGGTTAGGGGGTTGAGGGAATAGGGGGACAGGCTTTCTACCCACCCCAAGCCTGTCCCCCTATTCCCGCACCCCCAAGCCTGTCCCCCTATTCCCACACACCCTTAAAAAACCTGGTAGTCAGCTATATTTCAGCGTTCCCTATTCTTTGATATTATTCCATTTATTTATTATTTAGTGCAACCAGATCATTCCAGCTGTTCCTTAATTAAGCTCTCGTTTCGTAGCAGTTGTCATAGTCCTCTGTGTATTATTGGTCATTCATAAATGTTTCACAAGATACATTTAATCTCTGGAATCACCCACTTATTATCTTCTTTTGTTTCTTTTGCAGTTAAGATGGAGCCCAAGATCTTCAACACTCTACAACAGACCTACAAGACAATTGACGAGAGCGGTGATCCGGAATTAGTAGTTGCTTTGTATGGCGATATCTCAACAAATTATGATGAGGTCTGTATTGTTTAATGTATTGTATAATATTGAATTACCTTGACCTGCATATATTATTTTGAAAAGCAAAATAATAAAGTACACTAGTATAATCAAGCCCCGCCCCGCTAGTGCAAACAGACTCCGCCCCTTAACAGTCATGCTAGCGGATCCTATTGCTGACGTCATGAGTGATATGACTGGGTGTTCCTACCCATCTGGCCAGTTCCACTATGGTCAGGATTATATAAAAAAAAATAACACTTTCTATATTTGACTCACCATATATATACAGTACTGTATATAAAACCATTCCCATCAATCATCAACCTTAAGTAATAATAGTAGAGGTACACTTGGCTCCACTTCCGCGTTTACCACTTTGCGTGTGAGATGCAAAAAGAAATTGGATTGGGTGGAGTGACTCAGATACCATGTGAGTGTATGAAAATCATCTTTAGTTTTCAGACACTGCTCACGTCGACACTGGTGATTGCTTCAACCAATGGTGTCATTCGCTACAAGATTATTATATAATTATTTTATAAAGACCATCTGTAACGTAGTCATAATTTTATTTACAAGATGTTAATAATAATATATATTATTTACCTTTACACCTTTTGAGTATATTTAATTCAAGTGCTCTCTCTCTCTCTCTCTCTCTCTCTCTCTCTCTCTCTCTCTCTCTCTCTCTCTAGCGTCTGAATGCCTGACCTAGTCATTTTCTCTGATGACTTTATCAGGGTAATAAAATGTCCTGTCATAATACATTGGTTGAACATGTATAAGAATATTATATTTACTTTAAAGCTTGTTTACATAATATTGGATTGAACATTTTCGGCTGCACAAAGAATTATAATGAAGGTGGTGAGAAGGAGAGTGAGGTGGGAATTTGGGAAAATGGAGGAGTAGAGTGAAGGAGTGCTTGGAGGGGGAGAGGGCACATAGATTGGATGAGGACAATAAGGACATGGACCACATGGTGCGGGAAATGAGACAGAGTGATTATTATTGGGTAGATAAGACCCTTCACTATGATAGGTCTACAGCCAGCCATGGTCCTGTCAACACCTACTGCCGACCACACCACTTCCCCTGCCGACCGTCTTGTTGGCAGGGTGAAGTGATTCAACCATTTGAAGGGCTATGGCTTCAAAACCTCTAACAAGCGAGATTATTTCGTCCATAGTAGGGGCATCCTTCTCTCTGCTGCCACCACCTCACCACCATCACTAGGGGACGGAGAAGAGGTGTCCTTCACTGTGGAGGAAGGGCGTGGAGGCTACCAACGAAGCGGGAAATGAAGGTGGGCAGGTTTGAGGCTCACTCCATGCCCGTGGGAGGAAAATAGCCGACGCCCAACCACCGCAGCGACGGCAGCAGCAGGCAGACATCGTCACCGTCTGCACCAAGACTGTTGTTGCTTTAGCTGCAGAAGGGCTAGGTCGTCTCTCTGACCTCCTCCTGGACATTTTCAGTGTTCGTCTCTGTCTTCTGAGAGTCACCTAGTTAGATTAGGTAATAAGAGTCTTGCTGTAACTGTAGCAAGACGTAGGTTACTTCAAGGAATTCCAGGGAATGCAGGTAACACGTTTATTGGTGGTAGGACGGTGTTACAACACAAGTACAGGAAATATATAGAGAGGCGTCACGGTAGAGTAAGTGACCGCCTGGGGCTGGCTCTGTGTACTCGAAGTCTGTTGATGTATCCTTCCGCCGGAAGGCCGGAAGTAGGGAATAGTTGCCAGCACTCGCCACACAGTATGAATGTAGAATTGGTGAATGTATGTCTGTGTGTCTGGCGTGTTACTGTGTCATGTGGTATGTGTATACCGGTATGTGTAGGTGCATGTCTTGGCTATACATCCTGTATTATATATCCACACCTCCCTCCCCTCTCACGCTCGTAGCATTGTCTCGGGCGGACTGGTTTCCAATGAGCCTTGATGAACGACGTGGGTTATTTGGGGGGTTATGTACTGAGGACTGATTTTCTTCGTCCGAGCAAGGGGCCACAGGGATCTATAGAGGGGTATCACTGTTACTAGGAGATGGAACTGGACGAAGATGCCGACGATTCCGCCACCAGACTCTGCCACTAGGAAGTCGTACATCATAATTCCTGTGCATACCATGTCCCATTACTTCCCCAACATTGTCCCAGCGGTGTGACGTGGGGTCCTGGATCCTCACACGTTGTCCAACACACAACCTGGGAAGGGGGCGGGCTTGCTCGTCGTACTGACGTTGAACCTGGTCAGCACGGGCTGCGACTCTGCAGTCATAATCCGCATTCCTTGTCTGCCACTCCCGGGAGAAGGACTCTGGGTGGGCCGGAAGGCATGTGCGTAGAGGCTGACCATATAGAACTTGGGCAGGGGAACGTCCAGCAGGTGTAGGGGTGTTGCGTAACTCCAACAGGCCTCTGTCGAACTCCTCGCAGTCAATGTTTCCTGTAGGCGCTGTCTTCAAGATCAGGTGTTTAACTGCTTTTACTGCTGCCTCGGCATGACCAATAGACTGGGGGTAATGTGGTGAGGTTACTGCGTGATAGACGCCCCAGCGTTCTGTGAAGTTCTTGAAGTCGTTGCTGGTAAAGGGAGGTCCGCCATCAGTTCTCAATCGTAAAGGGACTCCAACTTCACGGAAGTAGCGGCAAAACATCCGGATCACTCTGGCGGATGTAGTGTCATGGCCGCAAGGAACAACCACAGGCCATCCAGAAAGTCTGTCTGCAATTACCAAGAATTACTTCGCCGCCACTTGGAAGAAGTCGGCAGACACATACTCAAAGGGCCTTGTAGGATGATCGTCACATCTGATGGGTTCCTGTTGCTGGCTCGGTTGCAGACGTTGACATGACTCACAGGCTTCGACTGTATTCTTGATGTCTGAGTCAATGCCAGGCCAGAAGACAGTCTGCCTAGCTCTTCGCTTGGTGGCTTCTACTCCTCGGTGGCTGTCATGGAGGCGGGCTAGGGTTCGTCTTCGTAGGGCGGCGAGAACAACAATCCTCTGACCATACAGCACCAGCTCTCCGTCCGTGTAGAGACTGTCCCGTAGCTTCCAGTATGTGAGGACTTCGTTGTGTAGGCCATAACGGTTAGAGGGGAACCCAGAGGACACGCAGGCCAGTTGGCGACCGTAAGCAGGGTCCGCTCTTGCTGCTGTTCTGAGTTCCTGGAGGGTCCTATCGGCGTATACTGTTGTCGATGGCTGGTCCTCGGAGGTGATATTGGTGGCACTGGTAATGCTTCTGACGTGTGCCGCAGCCTCGCTACACTCAGTCTCGTCCTGTGATATGGGGCGGCTGACTGGAGCTCGTGATAGTGCGTCAGGAATACACAGTTGCTTCCCTGCACGCCACACTGCAGTAAAGATGTATTGTGAAACCTTCTTCAACCGTTGGAGACGAGGGTTCTCGACTGCATCTAAGGTAGAGTCTGCACTTAGACATGGCCCAGGTGACAGCTAGCATCTCCAGTTCAATGGTGGCATAACGTGTCTCAGCGTCTGTCAGAAATCTTGATCCACATTGAACAAGACGCATCTGTCCCTGGCCGTGATCCTGTAGGATCCAATCCCATACAAACGTGAGGCATCTGTCTGTAAAACCACTGGTAATGATAGTTCAAAGGGTGCTAGCACAGGTGTTGATGTCAGAGCTTGCTTAACGTCCTCGAAGGCCTTATCATGGTCAGGGGTCCATACAAAAGAGCGCCTGGGGCTCATTAGTGGACGAAGTGGCTGGGCTGTGGCTGCTATATCTGGGGTGAACTCCGTCAACTGGTTCACTAGACCCATGAAGGAGCGAACATCAGTTAGGTTAGTTGGCTTTGGAAAGTCTCGTATTGATTTAACCTTGTCTTCGTCTGCAGAGATGCCTTCCTCTGAGATTTGGTATCCACAGAAGTTGACACTAGAGGCGGCTACCACAAACTTTTCCTTGTTAAGTGTGATACCATGGGTGCGACACATAGTCAACATCTGGTTAATCCTTTCTATGTGCGTGGGTAGGTCCTTGTCATGTAAGAGGATGTCGTCCACTACTTTGAAACAGTTGATAATTCCCTGGAGAGCCATGTCTCCACGCAGGCAATAGGCATCGCCTGTAGCTGCGAAGCTCATTTGTCCTCTGCGATGCTTATATCTTCCATATGGCGTGATGAAGGTATGATGCTGGTCTTCCTCTGCAAGTTCCATCTGCCAATATCCATGCAAGGCATCCGCTGTCGTGCAGTATTTCGCTGAAGGAATGACACTACGGACTGCTGCAAAGGGCGTAGGCGAAGGATGGGTGGGACGAGATACTTGTGAGTTGAGTTTGGTCAAGTCCACTGTGATGCGTACGCCGTTGTTCTTAGGAACCAAGACCATTGGGTGGCACCACTCTGACGGCTCATCCCCAACAGGTGCTATATTTCCTTGGTGTACCATAGAGTCAATTTCCGTCTTCACCTGATCCTGAAAGGCAAAGGGTATCGGCCTAGGTGTGTGGATGGCGAAGGGTACAGCGTCGTCCTTGAGGTGAATCTTCATGGGCTGTCCTGCCATCTTCTTCAATGGAGCTGTCTTGAGTTCTCTCCTTGGAGACCAATATATCACTGAACTCTCGTACGAAGTAGTCCCGTGCAGCTGAAGGTGTTGCATTTGTAGGAAGAGGTGGTTTGGTGCATCTGTTAACATGTGTCACACTGAGGATAGGTTTTGGGAAGTCAGGCGAAATTATGGCCAACTCCTGGCAATGACCATATGAAAGGAGTGGGACCTGTACTCCTTCATGTACCTGTATGTTGGCAATACAAGACCTGTTGCCAAGTTTCAAGGTGGCCTGGAAACATCCCAATGCAGGTGCCATCTGCGATCCGTCAGCTGTGGGTGTGTCCATCAATGGAGGGGGTAGTAAGCTGTCCTTGTGTATCTCCAGCATCTTTAGGTGCCTGGTGCCAAGTACCATAACATCTGCACCTGTGTCTGGGAGCATCTGTAATCTTGAAGTCTTGTTATCATAACAAAGATGCACGTTGACAGGCTTCGGAGACTTGTTTTGGGCGTTCCCCACACGACGACTTTTGGCCTTCTTGCTGGGAGAAGGGGGGGTTTTACTTGAGCCTGAAGTGTTGTATTGTCCTTTGCTCATCCTGTTGGCTGACCTACAACACTTCTCAAAATGCCCTGTTCTATTACAAGATCTACACAGCACGTCGTTAGCTGGGCACTTAGTGGTGCTGGTGGCGACAGGACTGACAGGCATTGGTGAGTGGTGTGTTTTCCTTGTAAGTCTGCTGTGAATAGGCCTTCTTCTCACGTCGTTGATTCTTCTTGTATGTTGAGACGGCCTTCAGCTTGCTTGGCATGGCATGTATGGCAGATGGTGTCATCTTGGTAGCCTCGTATGCTCTGCAACAATTCACAAACTCCTGCAGTGTAGATCCTGCGTTAACCCATTAGTAATACCATCTTCAACTGTGTCTCAGCACACGTGACAGGGTCGCCAGTACACAAGTCTACTTCCTCTGCTCTGTTCCTCAGTCTGACGTAGAATTCACTGAAGGTCTCACCGTGCGCTTGTTTGCAACTAAGCCGTTCACGACGGTAGAGAGCTTCATTCCACAAACCTTTGAAGTGCTCTTGCAGGCGGTTTAATACCATCTCGACTGACAGGTGTGTGTCAGGAGGAATACCAAGTGTGTGCTCCAATATCGTCTGCACGTCTAGGGATACACACGTCCTGAGTTGTATGAGCTGCTTCTCGTGGGTCATCTTTTTTAGGTCAATCCTTGTGGCGTAGTCCTGCCATCTGCGGCGCCACTGCCTGTACACCTGAAAAGATGCGTCTGCCTGCAACGGTGGTGGGTTGGGTACCGTAGGTTTGCTAGTTGAGTTGCCTGCTGTAGTGTTAGGGGGTGGTGGAGACCTGGAGACATAAGATCTGGTATCGTTGTAATTAGACAGGTATGATGGAGGAGAAAGACAAACAGGTGTAGACTGGTTAGGCTGCAGGTTGTATGGGGCTGCATGATGTGTCTGCTGTACTGAGAGCAAGTTCATCATAGCCATAAACCTGTCGTTGTCTTCTTTTCTCAGCTGTTCCTGTTGATCCCGGCGATCCTCTTCTTCTCGGCGGCGTCTATCCTCTTCGCTTCGTCATAGCTTCTCTTCTCTTCGTCGTAGCTCCTCTTCTCTTGTGCGTGATTCTTGTAGGAACTTGATTAGGTGTAAGACGTCCCCTCTGCTCTCGCGTGTAGGCGGAGGCGTCTCTGGGGTGAGCGGAGGTGGTTGTGGTGGTAGGTGTACTGCCTGTGTGTCACTTTCTTCACTCTCCTCATTTTCGTACCAAGAAATCAAGTCCTTTTGCTGTGCCATAGTTTGTAGTATGTCCTCTGGTTCGTGTTGAGTAGGACAGTACACTGTAGTGCTTCTTTTCCCTTCAATTAAAACACTTGTTCACTAAAAACCCCGAGAAAGAAGTGGGTTTATAAGTATTTTTAGTGCGTGCATGTGTGAGGTGGTGCGCGTGTGTGTGTGTGTGTGGCGGGGTGGTGGTGGGCGGAGCTTACTGTCCGGGCCGCCGCAGTCGTCGCCAGTGTGGCCACTCCTTGGCTTTTTTCACAAGATCTTGGGATTTTAGCCTTCACCTTGGAATCTTGGATGTAAAATGGAAAAAATGAGGTTAACTTGGATTTTTTAAAGCATAGTTGATATTTTCAATAAGGTTGACAAGATGAATGTCAAATTTCAGTCCCAACACTTCAAACTTGGAACACTATACTCCACGATTTCTGACGAGTATCGTAGCATCCTTGGTTTATTTTTACAGGATGCAGTAATCCAATCTCGACAACTATCTGACATCGATCCCAGTGATGAATCTTTGCACAAGAAGTCAGAAGATGTATGCCTTGGTGGCAAATATGAGGGACTGATGGAAACTGAACCTCTTCGGGAAACGAAAAGGCTATTTCGATTTGACTGCAAGTCCTTTCTAGTAGAATTGTGCCTGCAGATGAAAAAAATATTTCCCTTTGAAGAAAACAGCCTCATTGCTATGCTAAAAGTAGTGGATCGAGCTGAAGCTCTTTCCACTAAGAGATGCTTGAAATCTCTTGGAAAACTTGCAGTTCATTTTCCAAAATTGATAAGGGAGGAAGAGCTAGATGTGTTACAGGAGCAATGGCGAGACCTTCTATATGCCAAAGACACACTTAAGGGGATAAGTCAGTCTGCAACTGTTTTCTGGAATGATTTGCTTTCAGTAAAAGATGGAAACAATAAAGCAAAGTTTTATCTTCTCTCAAAATTCATGTGTGACTTGTTAGCTTTGCCACACTCCTCTGCTTGTGTAGAAAGATTTTTTTCTCAAATAAACAACATAAAAAACAAGCAAAGCAACAGATTACATGCAAATACAGTTGCAAACCGCCTATTGGCCAAGCAAGCCATCGCAAGAGAAGAAGTAACTTGCCAGAACTGGGAACCATCTACTTCATTAATCAAAGAAGTGAAGTTGAGTCACTGCCACAAAAGGTATAAAGAGAGAGAAGAAACAAGGAAGAGGAGTGGCAAAGCAACTTTGCATCATAGTAAACCCCAAGATGCTGGCGATGATGAATTTGAGGATGACCCAGTGCCAATGTCCTTCTTCCTCCAATAATACAGTCATTTATCGAGTCGTGGTGAGTAGAACTTCCTCAATTAGTCAGAAATTACAGTGTTTTTAAGTAACTGCTTAAGTATCTGTATAATAAAATAAACCTTGGGTTTTCTTGGATTTTTTGGTCGAGTCATCTTGGGATTTTTACATTTTGTGAGTGGCCACACTGGTCGTCGCCACACCGCTCAGTGCCCATCCAGTCTTCGTAGTGGGATCATGCATGTCTTGTTCACGGCATCCTTACTGGCTGGTAAATAACGCCGCTTAATGTTTACCGAATGTACATGAGAAATAATGGGGGCACTGATCACTTCACAACACTGACACTGTATATAGCACTGCACAAACACTAGACACTGTAGAGAATACTGTATGATACACTAAACACTGTATGATGCACTGTAAATCCTTCCCGCGTTGGTTCGAATCCTACTCACTGCGCCATGTTCGTCTCTGTCTTCTGAGAGTCACCTAGTTAGATTAGGTAATAAGAGTCTTGCTGTAACTGTAGCAAGACGTAGGTTACTTCAAGGAATTCCAGGGAATGCAGGTAACACGTTTATTGGTGGTAGGACGGTGTTACAACACAAGTACAGGAAATATATAGAGAGGCGTCACGGTAGAGTAAGTGACCGCCTGGGGCTAGCTCTGTGTACTCGAAGTCTGTTGATGTATCCTTCCGCCGGAAGGCTGGAAGTAGGGAATAGTTGCCAGCACTCGCCACACAGTATGAATGTAGAATTGGTGAATGTATGTCTGTGTGTCTGGCGTGTTACTGTGTCATGTGGTATGTATATGTGTAGGTGCATGTCTTGTCTATACATCCTGTATTATATATCCACATTCAGGAGAAATGGCTTACCACCAATACCCATTTCTCCTGACCTACAACCACCCACTACCTCTACCACCACCACCAAGAAATGAGGCAGCAAGTCCATACGGCGGGGGGCATATTCCGAAACTGTTGTTAAATTTGGCACCATCTAAATTATCATCCAATCAGGCGCCTTTCGCTCGTCATGACGTCACCTCCGATTGACCAATCACACTCTTCCAAAGGTATGACATCATCGCGTCGTTCACTCCAACGTATACGATTACACCAATTATTATTATTGTGCATAGTAATACTAATAATGATTATTATAATACGTTATTATTATCGATATATATAAAACAGTCTGTCTGTCAATCTGTTTAGCCGTTATACACAGCCGTATCGTTTAACCGTGAGTAATAATTCTTACACACGTTTTTTCGCTGAGACCTGAGGAGTGTCTTGGCTCTCTCTATTTTTTTTTTCTTCAATGATTAACCCCTTACAAACGACTTCCTGACAAATGGGGGTCAGAATTTTCAAATTTCGACATTCATTTAGGCAAAAAAAAATCTTGCAGAATGTAAGAGCTTGAATTTACACACCAGGAACTGAAAACGGGACCCTTCTAGGTGTACACAAAAGCTTATAACAAGAGCTTCAAAGTCTTGAAAAAAAAATTTTAGTCTCTCCTGAAAAATCAGAAAAAAACCCACATGCTCTCTCTCTCTCAAAGAAAACCACATGCTCTCTCTCTCTCAAAGAAAACCACATGCTCTCTCTCTCTCTCTCTATGTACATGTTCTTAGACAGACAGACAGACAGACAGACACAGACAGACAGACAGACAGACAGACAGAGACAGACAGACAGACAGACAGACAGAGACAGATAAACAGACAGATAGACAGACAGATAGATAGACAGACAAAGACAAACAGATAGATAGACAGACAGACAGACAGATAGACAGAGACACAGACAGACAGATAGACAGAGACTCAGACAGATAGACAGAGACACAGACAGATAGATAGACAGAGACACAGACAGATAGATAGACAGAGACACAGACAGATAGATAGACAGAGACACAGACAGATAGATAGACAGAGACACAGACAGATAGATAGACAGAGACACAGACAGATAGATAGACAGAGACACAGACAGATAGATAGGCAGAGACACAGACAGATAGATAGACAGAGACACAGACAGATAGATAGATAGATATAGAGATAGGTAGATATAGAGATAGATAGATATAGAGATAGATAGATATATAGATAGATAGATAGATAGATAGATAGAGATAGATAGATAGATAGATAGATAGATAGATAGATAGATAGATAGATAGATAGATAGATAGATAGATAGATAGATAGATAGATAGATAGATATAGATAGATAGATAGATAGATAGATAGATAGATAGATAGATAGATAAATAGATATAGATAGATAGATATAGATAGATATAGATAAATAGATATAGATAGATAGATATAGATAGATAAATATATAGATATATACAGATAGATAGATATAGATAGATAGATAGATATAGATAGATATAGATAGATAGATAGATAGATATAGATAGATAGATAGATATAGATAGATATAGATAGATAGATAGATATAGATAGATAGATATAGATAGATAGATAGATATAGATAGATAGATATAGATAGATAGATAGAGATAAATAGATAGATAGATATAGATAGATATAGATAGATAGATATAGATAGATAGATAGATAGATAGATTTATAGATATATATAGATATAGATATAGATAGATAGATATAGATAGATATAGATAGATATAGATAGATAGATATAGATAGATAGATAGATATAGATTGATAGATATAGATAGATAGATATAAATAGATAGATATAGATAGATAGATAGATAGATAGATAGTTAGATAGATAGATAGATACATATATATAGATATAGATAGATTGATAGATAGATCCCCGGACAACATCGGGTATCCCTGCTAGTTTTACATAAATATCAGCCGAAGAAGTGCACTCTCGAGCATAATGTCCGATCCAGGGAGGTTTGATCCAATTTATTTTTAGTAATTGCCGCCTTGACGTATCTGGTATCTGCTGCACGCGCCACAGACCCAGAGATGCCAATTAATCAATTTTGGAGCTAGATTCGGCACTTTATAGAACAATATAGCTCATACAATTTGGCTTTAGTCCCATTTGACAGCTGCTTTTCTGTGTTTTTGTTGCGCATTTCTTGATGGTTTTAATTATTTCAGAGTCGTGGCATAATAAAAAGTAATAAATAAATAACAATCAGCGCCTTAAGAAAATTCCAGTTGGCAACTCTGCACAGACCGCAGTACTCGGTGCAGTTGGTGATTTGGTGCAAATTGCCAGGAAATTGAATAATCCCACAAAGATAAAGGACTTCGATGTTCCATGATGTTGGGTATAATCAAAGGGAGAGACAACACAAGACAGACCTTAGTTACCACACCATTATTTCACGAAATAAATGAGGTACATTAACGAGCACTAATAACTATTTAGGTGTGATTGGAATACCTAGAGACCATAAATAAATGCACAGTAAGATCTCCATTGGAATTACAGTACTTCGTTGGTGAATTGGACTGTTCAAAGCTTCAACTAAAGCTGTATACCTTAGTGCTCGTAACTGTATAATGGAAAAAATGACAGCTGTCGCAAAGGAGTGCAATATTTTTATATTAGCTATTTTTTCACGACGAGGATAAGCGCGAGTCATTAGTTAATCGGAATATGACGTCATGACACAAGGGAAACTCGTGAGTCGTGAGAGGCTGATATTTCATTAGTCACTATTTTCACTATGTTAATCCTCAACCATTATTCTGTTTGTAACCAAAGAACCAAATAAGTATTTAATGAAATTAATGAGGTATGAAGAAATAAATGATCACTTCTGCCGTGAATAAGTGCAATGTCTTATAACAATAAAAGCAAGCTATGACGTCATACCTTTCGGAGTGTGTTTGGTTAATCGGAGGTGACGTCAAGACAAGAGAAAGACGCCTGATTGGCTGATATTTTAGATGATGCCGAAATTAACAACAGTTTCGGAATATGCTGGCGGGGGAGAGGCAGAGAGGAAGCGCCACCTCCACCCTCTCCTGCCCACCCCCGTCGCCGTTAATGCTGCCTCGCCCACTCAACCGGGCGAATAGTGTTAAGGCACCACCACCACCACAACCACAACCACCACCACCACCACCTGAACTTTCCATGCAGGAAACTGAGACGGAGGAGGACTATGACACCAGTTCCTCCTCCAGTACCAACAGCAACACCAACGGCACCAGTGACAACATGGATCTGGAAGATGGAGGGGAGTGGCAGACGGCCGGGAGGAGGAGGAGGAGAAAAAGGATGGACAGTCAGTCATCACAACAACAGCTGCCTGACACCATCAAATTCTGGATGACAGCTTCTCCTCGCCTCGACCTGTTCCAACAACACATCTCTCGGCGACGTGATCTCAACATCTTCCAGATCAGAGAAGAGTGGAACACCCCGATCAGACGACCATACAGATATACCAAAGTAAAAAATAAATAGCTTCCTTATTAATGCCCACCACTATGAGTGATAGGCAAAAAAAAAAAAAAAAAAAATCACTACAAAACACTATTCTCTGGTAACCAGTAACACAAAACGATCTATCAGAAAATGTCCTGACTGCTGCCGAGTAACGAAATTAGCCTCACTTATAGTATCTTCCAGAACCATTATGATCTTTCTTCTTCTTCATTTGCTTCAAAAAGCTCAACCGTTAATCACATCCATATCATATTTAGAAGTGAACGTCAGTACTTTATCTGCCCTAAATAGAAGATACCTAACACCTGCAGACTATGCAAGGAAAGAAAGCCGGATGAGTGTGTGTTCATCTGGTATTGCCGAGTGTGAACGTTACACTGCAATATTGACAAGATATATACCAGTATTAATTCATTATAAGATCTATAAAAGCTACGTTTATCGTTCTCAAGTTAGTCTCACTTACAATACTACAATTGTTTACCACGACAAAACGTAGCGACAACGAAATTAGATTCATGAAGTGGGTGGTGTATAGACACGACCTTTAACGATTATGAATGTTTTCCTAATTATAGTTCAATTTCCTTTACTTTGTAATCGGCTAAATAAGTAGCATTACAAGACTCACAAAGAAATAATTTATTAATGATCAGTAATTGCTGACGTGTGAATGTATTGCTATGTGAAGTTTGTTATAATTTTCTATAATAAAGCAAATCTCTTAGAATGTAGCATGCTCTTGGATTTACATATAAGAAAAGAAAATTATTAGGATGGCAGTCGAGTTTGTTGACTTATACCCTCAGGTGCTTACTGTAATACTTCTCTCCCTCTCCAATAATAACATTTGATCACTGTTGAAGCTTTTCCTTTCAAACCCAACATCACTTTCCATCTCACGAGCTAATAGCTATATAGTGAGTGATTCGCATCATGATAAAACTGTGTTCGGGATACAAATTTTGGGATGGCTAAACATTGGCAACGCAAAATGGTAATCGCGGAAGTGGAGCCAACTGTACCTGGCGTTGCCCGGGAAAGATACACTCTGGAGTTTAGAAATATTAACTTTATAAATGTGAAAGCATTTCAGTCTTGTTGCGTAGTTACAAATACTCCGCGATCTCAGACCACTTACCAGTTGTCATACATAAAAAAAGACGATATAGTACAGTCATGGTTGATAGTGATGGACTAGGGTCCAAGCAGTGTTGGAGAGCAACTGAACAGAGTTCGAATAAGTGAAGTTTCCAAACCATTTTCAACATAGAGAGTGGTTTAGAAGACTCCTTTTTTCGAACTCAGTTCAGTTATCGGTACTCTCCAACACTCCTTGGACCCTGATCCAGCACTATCAGCCATGGCTGTACATTTGGGGCGCCTTTTTAGTGGCTGGAACGGAAAAAATACTTTAGAGCTTCTGTTCGAGTGGTACATTTGGCGCGCTATTTTAGCAGCTCAAACTATTTTTTAAGTAAAGTTACGCCATGTTAGGTCATAAAAACCTTTACGAGTGATGCTGATTCAGAATGTAATGTTTTGGGAGTGAAACCGTTTTTTTAGCAGATTTATAGATGATGTAATTTTTACGTCGAGTTACGTCATACTAAACCCTGCGACTGGTGATGGTGATACAGAATATAAATGGGTTTTGGATATACGTGTTATAAGAGGACAAACAGAAACGGTTTGCCATGTATTGTACCGGTATAGATACTCTATATTTTCAGCCTTATGGATGCAAGTTCAATAAACAGTACATTATTATTATTATCATATTTTGTGCAACAATATTTATTTCTACTTTTAATCAAAATATGTATACATTCTTATTTAGAGAGTAGGACGCATTCAATCTTCCAAATCCGTAATCAACATTCATTAATTATTCTGTGTGTGTCCTATGGTTGCAAAAAAGCAACGGTTGTGTAACATTGTGTAACAACAACAAAAATATTGCTTTTCAGTATTCCAACAAAAAAAACAAAACACTTAACACAGTGCACCCATCATCAACCTTGGATATGATGAACCAAAAAAAAAGATGCTTAGTGAACCTTTACTTTTCTCAAACTCATATTCTCCTAAACAGATAATGAGTAAGGGAGGGTATAGGGCCCCTGCCATAGCGGCTGAGGAGGTGTCCATTAGGGTGCCTGAGAACCAAAGGAAAGACGTTCGAGTCCTGGATGTAGCCGCAGGTACTGGTTTGATTGGTAAGGAGCTCACCAAGAAAGGCTTCACGTAAGTACTGCTGAGTGGTGCAGAGAGTAAAGGGTTATTGGAAATGTGCATTGTGTAACATAATCTCTCAACACTGTGGTAAGTAACGAACTGTATCAGTGTGGTTGGTTTGTTCTTGATGATAAAATTAGGAAACATCAGCAGCGTCAAAATTTTCTCAGATGTGGCAGTTTATATACTCTGTATGAAGTAATTGATACCTTATAACTCAAAACTATCATAAATTCGATTAATAAACACAGAAATATAAAAGAAAATGTTTATCTGATATTATATTTTTTCATTACGGTAACTATAAGAAGTAACCTACAGTTTTCTCAATGATATCCTACATCCTCTAAGCCTAAGGTCTCAATTGTACTCCAAGGCCAGATTGCCAATGATGAAGAATATTTCTGTATAATCCGTAATAGATAAAGTAAGGCCTTATATTATTCATACATAAATAAATTATATTCATCAGTTGCAAATAATATACACTGTATCTCGGTGTTGTAATATGTATTCAACTTCAATATTGCATTGAAAATATTTCAACGCTCTTCACAATAATCCAGCATATGTTATTGTATAAATTAACAAATACACTTCACCATTCATCCCATAAATAACCGCGGTAAAATTATAATATAAATTCACCAAATTCTCTCGTACACAGGAACATTGATGCCGTCGAACCCTCCGACAGCATGATGAAGCAAATCAAATCTTCTGGTATTTACACTCTCATGTTTCAGGAGTTTCTTGGTCTCGGTCAGAATACCATCCCGAAAGGTGAGACTTTTCCTAAATTGATATTTCAAAGTATTGATTGATTGATTTTAATATTCTCCGGCATCTCAAGAGCAAAGTCATACACTGCCGAATATAGGATTTTTAAAAAGAAAGCAATAACATAATTGTCTAAGGAATTACAATTTAAAAATCAGCTTATCATTTTATTCATAAATATACTGCTTTTGCATGATCCTTGCCTCCACTATGAAGGAGAGGGTTCCCTCTCCAGATCCACTGGCGTCACAGGTCCCGCTGATTGAAGGTTCATCACATAATGTCCTCTCTCTTGAATGTCCCCTCTCCTGAAAAACAACAACACATATGCTACGTCAGTGTTGTATTGGCGATGCAGAGACGGCACAAAGCTGTCTCCCATCAGTTGGTCACACCATCATATCTCTCGCCGCCAACTTCTGCCCTGATCCCTCTGATCTTGCCCACAGCTGTCCAATTCTCATGCTAACAACCCCTAATGCTGTTAAGGATAAGGTATAATGAATCTGAGGCAGGAATGCAGTGTCCATAAAACTTACCACCAGAGCCCGATGCTGCCTGTTTGTCCCGCTGATTTCCTATTACTCATTCGGGATCAGAATTAATTCCAAGAAAATGACAAAACTACTAGAGAAAAAACTGAAGCCATGAACATCGGGCCACTAAGATATTTCTATCAATTAATTGAGAGTAGTAATTTCTTTTCCGTCATAGACATCGTACAATTATATATGCTGTGACAGATATTGACAAATCATCTCTATAGAACGTGTTAGGTACACCATCAGCAAGTTCAGCAATGACACTGTTAATGACCACAACAGTGTTACGCTGAAGATACTCCTCAGCGACACCCCGAACTATAGAGATCACGCAATATAAAGCAGAGTTCCCACCCGGACAAGTAAAAAACGATTTGTTGAAAATTGCTGTATAAGCAGAGGCAAGCGACCTCAAAGTGCAATATATATAAGGACCCTGTGAACGTGTATCAGATTTGGTGGTTTCTGATTCCTTCTGCTTATGTCACAAAACAAACTCCTTCAATATGAGTGGTGTTTCGTGGCAGTATTAGAAGTACTCGCTAGCCTCCAATATTTTTTACTTCATCTTGGAGTCCCTTAACAAAAATTGTATAATACCAGTGCTGTATGTCTTCTCTAAATCAATGATCACTGTTACATGATATTGTTTACTGGCAAACGTTTTGCATATGGAATACTAAATAAAGTAATGGATGATGAGTTGTGAACCGTAACTTGCATAGACATATATTGAACTGGAGACAAATAACCACCCTGTTCCAAATACCACATGTGAACACCTGTCACCATTTCTAATAAAAACTTAAACTTACAAGATGTGAGAGAGATTTGGCGGTAATTTGGTGCCCAAAGGAAATCTTTTACTGGCTTAGGGATGGAGATAACCATAACACCAACCCAACACCTTAGAAAGTCTGCAAACGCCAAATTCGATTACATTATTTCACCAAAAATGCTGTTAACTCTTCTAGTATAGTTTGTTTTCTGTGTTCTGGTACTTGACCCTGGGGTAGGGGACTACGAATACGCTGTTACTATCTCTGCTTGTCATAACAGACGACTAAAAGGGGCTTTCACTTCTCCAATTGTCCTATTTTTTATCTGTGTTACCTTTTATGTTTACTTTCCCACCTCTCAATCACCTTCTGTGGGTGCTATGTGACCTCGCTGCAGCGGTGCCTGATATCAATAAATCAATCAATCAATCTGAACTAAATATAGGCTTCATGAAGCCCGTTACCGAGGCCCAGGGTAACTCCTACTTAACCACACAAGTTACGACGTCCGGTCTGTGGCACGAAAAACAAAACAAAAACAAAAAACAAATACTGCTGATAAGAAAAGGGTTCAGAAATTTCCGAGATATTCTCAGCTGCAGGGCGAAATCCTAATCTATACCTTCGTGTAAGCGCTGGGATTGTCACTGAAAAAGTATTAAACAAAATTATGAACGACATGCTACAATGAAGGATCCTTGCTCCAGGTTTAAATAATCGGCATAGTTACAGGAATAGCGGAGCTCTGGAAATGCATTCTTTCGAAACAACCATGTTATGGGGTACGCAAATACAAAAACTGCACTGTCGACTTATGTTGTCACTCGTGATTCTTCACACTTGTTGGTGGTGTTGATTTATGTCATCACCCGTGGTTAAAGGGGTTAACACTGGACTTAAACCTGAGCTGTCATGACAGATGTATCTACCCTATGCCCCTAAATATCTATAGTATAATGAAAGCTTTGAGTTGGGTGTTGTTGTTTTTTTTCCTTTTCAGTATATCACTGTTAATGCTATACAGTATATTAACAGTTTTTATAGTAGTCCTTAATGACAGGTACCTATGACATCGTGGTCAGCGCTGGAGCGATACGTGAAAACCACATTCCTCTGTCTGGCATCGATGATATGGTTCACTTCACTAAGACAGGTGCGATTGTAGCCTAGTGTCAGTGGGATAATGATGAAGTAAGTATTACCTAATTATTTACATAATACTGGTAGGAGGTGGCAAAACCACAACTCTCCTTTGAGGATCAGACCTCTTTCAACATCCACACACGCCTTTTACATGCATTTGAATCTTCTAAGGCGAGGCAAGAGTTATAAATTTTATTACTGGTACTTCAGCAACAATACCCTATATTACTGTATTAGAATAGTCTTGTAATATCTCTGTCTACAGGTGGTCTGGTTGTACTGCTTATGAACAACTTTGATGTGGGACCCAAAACCAAAGCAGAGTCCCATATGAACCAACTAGAAGAGAAAGGTTTATGGTGCAAGGTAATGACATTGTCACATTTAGTTACTAATTCTACGTCCCTTTGTGATTATGATTTTGAAATTTTTTATTCCAGTATACTTGACAGTAACTTATTGAAATTCTTAAACTTTAACACCAGCACCACAAACTGTACATGCATATACTTAATTAATACATCTAATTATTTTTTAATGCAGGAATCAGCAGAGATCTTGTCAAATTACTTTCTTGGCAAGGAAGGTATTGTGTTCATCTATCGAGTCCTCTGACTGACGTGTGGGTGTTCTTCACTCCACTTTGGGTAGACAAGTGCACAATCACTGCATACAACGTCTGTGAAAGGATTAACAACTACTTCTGTAACCTCAGTAGGGCTGCCTTGACTATGTTTGGATTTGTTTGTTTGGTGTAGCTATTATTATTTGTATTATTTCTATATTGAAGATTGCTACACCCATGTATAATTATGGTCCCTACTCACTCTAAACCAGTGGTTCCCAAACTGGGGGCCATGGCCCCCTGGGGGGCCATATAGAAGAATGTAGGGGGCCATAATCTGAGCCTATGCATAAATAAAACCAAAGGAGTTTAGTGGGTAGGTAGCCAGTGGAGAGAACTTACAGGTTCAGTACAGGTTTGTGCAATGCCTTCTGCCAGACACATGAGTCCTTTTTTATATGATTCTGTGTTCTTGACATAAAACAAGATAATTTTAACTCAACATAATTCTAATCTAAGGCTTCCTAAGCTGTGTATTCTGTATGATAATCTGGTCTTGAATCTTATGTATCAGCAAGGATGTTCATATTATTCAGTTAACGGGTTATGGTTGTCGGGGGGAGCCATGGACAAGGATCATGTATGAAAAGTGGGTAACGACCAGAAAAAGTTTGGGAACCACTGCTCTAAACTACCGAACCACCGTTGTCATGTAGTCCCACCATAATATAAAAAAAAAATAACTGAGAACAGGAGTCGTACTCCAGTTTCCAGTAGGGTTGGAGTATTTTTAATTGTAATGTATTTGATAAATAATTAATTACACATTATATAGATAATTGTAATTGAAATTGAAATTCATTATTTCTGAAGAATTTACAATTATAATTGTATTTGTAATTGTGTGTTTAATGTAATATAACAATTGCATTTGTAATTGTAATTAAACATTTGGTAGAAGACGAAATATAATCACATTATACAAATACGTCGATAAAATAAGAGAGAGAGATTATCTAAGTTAAGGTAGCTGCATTCCTGGATCCTCACTTCAGATTAAACTGGTTTCCATCAGATGAAAAGAAAGTAGATCTGTTTCAAGAAATCAAGACCATTGTTCAAAATGAGTTCATAAATGAAGAAGAAACGTGTGAAACTGTTACAGTACACCCTGTTGACTCAGCTGGGACCCATAGCCCACACTCACCTAAGATACCCTACCCAACCTTTTCTCATTTATGCCCGCATCAGCTGGAGGTAAGAAATACTACAGAAGATGCACTAGAGGAAATTATGAGAGAATGCATAGAAGAACAAACAATTAGCTAGAGGTGCAATGGGATGCTCGGCTACCACTGCACCTTCAGAAAGAGTAGTTAGTATTGCAGGGAATTTCTACTCTGTCAACAGGGCAAACTTATGACCTTCTAAATTCCGAGAACTTCTCTTAATTAAATGCAATAAAGAGGTGTTTGAGTTACTTCTTTGCTTAAAGACTGAATCATAATAACTCAAAATTATTCAAAAGTAGAAACGTTATTTTTGTTTTCTAGAGTTTCTCCACAATACAATTCTTTCCACATTAACTGAAGTGTTCTTTAGATTTCGACAGTTTGTTTGCTTGAGTTTTTATTGTATTTCAGATCACTTATGCTTTCTATATAGATAATTTTTTTATAACGTACAGTAGGCTACATGGTAATAATAAAATCCACTGTACATTTCAAAAATATTAATATTAATTTGCAATATCTGCAAGTGTCCATCCGTTTTGAATTTATATTTGTGATGTGTTTGTATAAAACTTTTCAGAAGTGCTGCTTCAATATATTCTACATTAGATGATACTGAAAATCTCTGTTATTTTATGCTTTTAATAATTTGCAATCAATTATTACTGTTACCTGTGTATAGATAATATAAATAAAATTGAATACAATGTAGGTTGTAATTGCAATTGTAAATTGGAAGTAGTAAAACTGAATAATTGTAATTGTATTTGTAATTTATTCCCTTTACTGTAATTGTATTTGTAATTGTAATGTTATAATAATGGGGCAAATAATTTTAATTGTAATTTTAATTGACTGAATCCATATGTAATTAATCCAAGCCAGGTTTCTAGTACCGAAGTTCGCCGGGCTTCACAAGTGAGATAAGAAATCTCCCAGACTGCTCGCCATAGGCAATCTCATTTATGTGGCCAGTGGTTTCTTCTCCTCCCAGTTGCGATGGACAGAATAATATTGAACTAATTATGCTGTGGCTTATATCTGGTGCCTGGTTGTAGACCTGCAGGGTCTTATCTGATGCATTGTGTATTGTATTAAATTTTTAAGTCTAGATTAAAGGATTAATGTTGAGTGACTTGTATCAAATGTTTCATAAAATTATATTGGGAGATTGGGTAAAATTGTTCTTCTACTGGTACTTGTTAACTGTTATTTGATAATTTAAATTTCTTCTTGTTTATCACAACTACGCACCAAAGATTCTCTGTAGCGGTAGTAAACGTCTAATAAGTAACATAAATAAATAGTATGATGAGGATTTGATCATAAGCACAACCTCAGTTGGCGTGAAAAAAAGCACCGTGAATGAATACCCGCCTCTCCCTCCTCAATCCCAATAGTAATTGAGTCTATGTGACTCAAACAAGTCATACCACGGTATAATGACTATAGAGAAGTATGCGCACGGTGAATATTATTGGAACCACGGGCTTGGTCAGCCCCTTTTGTGACGTCACGTAGTCAAGTAAACATCCTCGGTTCTGGTGTGGTTGATGTGATCCCTCTGTGTTTTCGCCTTAGTTTATTTATATATTGACTCATTTGTGCTTCTAACTTACTTGTTATGGGGAAACCAAAAGTTTGTGCAGTATATTGCTGCACATCTGCCAAGAACAACAATCTAAAATATCATATATTCCCCCAAAATACAAACCTTGCGAAAGCATGGCTCCATAACTGCTGTCGGCTTGATTAAGTCAATATTAAAACTGCCGTCATTTGCCAAAGACATTTCAGTGCTGCCTAAAAATTATGCAATTTAAGAGTAGAACTTTTGGGTTGTGAAATGCCACGATATGTGAGGAATTTAAAAGAAGACACAGTGCCTGATCAATATCTGCCACTACCATAACACCAGGATATTGGTCTTCATCAACATGAAATGCCATAATAACTTGGGAATGGGGTGGAGAAGGCTACAGGATTTTTTATTAAAAGAAATACTTAGAGGTGGTTTGGTCACTAGCAGAGGATGGAACATGATATAGTAGCCTAGCCTATACGTTTCAGCGCTGGACAGACGGTGTTTTTCGTAAATATCTCTTAAACGAATCGTTGTATCAATATCATATTTCAGCACACTATCTTTAACACCCGAGCGTATTTTATGGCTGACATACCATATACTTATATGAGTTATACGAGGAGCTTACTCGTGAAAAATAGCACAAAGCTGGTCAGTCATATTGACGCATTCGAAGGAAAAGTGTGCCCCCCCCCCCGCATGGGGCCCCCAACACCCTCCCAAACCATTCCAACCACAACTACATCCCCCTCTTCTCACCCCTCCCTCCTCCTCTTCTCCCTCATCACTCGTGTTCCTCCCTATTTCTTCCATCACTGTATTATATATTAGAATGTTATGTAGATGTATATGTATAGATATGATTATTAACTAAAAGAATGGTACAGTACAATTCTATAGAGGCAAGACGTATTTCACTTTGATAATTACTGTACAACAGCATGTTTACATACATATAGTATGTAGAAGGTCCATATTTGCAGTCCTTATGGTCAACCATGCAAGTGAACACAATGTACTGGCATTACCAGTGCTCTGGACCTTCTAGGAAAAGTTATTAGATACTGTGTACCTATTCATTATAAAATGTCAACTTGGTCCAGAGAGGGGGCAGGGGATACGGGAGACTGTGAATATTCTATTAACGCATAAATTGGTTATTTAAAAAGGTAAGGAACACATGAAACAATCATGAACGATTATATTTGGTTGCCCAAAACCAAAATTAATATTTTTTCTGGTCCCCTTAGACACGTGCATGGGTTATTATCCGTCTATACGACTATTAACAACGGGATTAGCTATTACTTTAATGGTCGTTTGACCCGCTCTGGTTTTCATGTCCACACACAACAGTAACTGTATTAAACAATATTACTAATGAACGATACGTATATACATACTGTCATAAAAAAAATGGAAGGGGGATGGTGTAAATAGGGGGGTGAAGAGTGAAACGGAGAGGGGGATAATGAGATATTGGGGTAGGGAAAGAAGGAATGGTCTGGGGGGTGTTCGGGGTGTTGGTGGAGGGGCTACACGAGTATCCCAAACTCGTCCGATTCTCTATATCGCCTTAGAAATTATGACTGGATTGGGCTTAATATCACTCAGTAAACTCCAAACATAACTCATATAGGAATATGGTATGTCAGCCATAAAATACGCTCGGGTGTTAAAGATAGTGTGCTGAAATATGATATTGATACAACGATTCGTTTAAGAGATATTTACGAAAAACACCGTCTGTCCAGCGCTGAAACGTATAGTAGCCTATACCCAAATGGGTGTCGGTATGAAGTAAAAGTTAGTTAGGGAAATCATTAATAATTTTAGATTTTGATGTAAAAATCTAGAAGAGGAAATACTATGAACCTACCCAAAATTTATGAGATATAATAAGGATTAGATCAACAGAAAAATAATGGTAATAAATAAATGAATTGTTAAGCTTTGCAGACTCCTTTCGAGCTTCGAGCCATTCCAGCAGAACCCTGGGCTGATAACAATATAACAACATTAATTACTGTATTATCATAAAGGCCTCCATAGACTATCAATTATGCCTGCATAAAATGGGTGGTTGTGCAGGCATAAACGTCGTGTGTTAGTGTGATTGATGGTTTGAGCAAATGACTGAACCATATCCAACAAGCTTTTCACCAATCACACGCTTGTACAGCTCCGGACTGATCAATGGTCCACACTTCTTCCACCCTTGCCTTGGTGTGGGCCTCAACGGATATGGTATCACTGACAGGTGGAAGGGGGAGGGGAGAAATGTGGGCGGAGTTATATAGGGGGGGTAGCGTTACCAATGTTGAGCCATCCAGAAATTTGAATCCCGAACCACTTATGATCATGGATGTGAACCACTCACTTGAAGGTGGTAGGAGAGGAGGGGTTGGGTTGGGGAGAGGGGGGTAAAGCTTCACCAGTGATCGAGATGGAGAGAATTATTGGATCAAGTAGCTAAATGTTTTCTTCTGTAATCTAAATCCAACTCTGATGCTGCATTCCATGGGATATTGTTTATTATTTGAAATGAATCCAGATTTTACCTAATATAATTAACACGACACCAGTATTTTATGACTAATATATCAAGCGATGCACCACCTACCCAGTGTTAAGTTACATTTATTGTGTAACTGGTTACCAAAGGATAATAGTTATAGTGTAAGATGTTAATTACCCAATTACTACTCCATCTGTTCTTCCTCACCCCGTCCACCCTTATTAAATTCACTGTTTCCTCTCACTCCATCCCACCATTCCTTTACTCTCCATCTTACCACCACCACTACCATCATTCTGTGTGTTGCTGCATAATCTGTTAATGCGCAAACAAGACCACAATAGAAATAATAATAGTGATATCTGGTATGCAAATACAATCCGTTATATATGACGAATATATTTATTACCTTTATTTATTTATCTGAGGTCAACATCTAGGCCAGCCATTCAGATTCCCAGTGTTAGTGAACCAATCACAACATTTAGAGGATATTGTGTCACAACTATTGTTATTACTAATTAAAATAGGGAAAAATTGAAATCAGACATTTATTGGTTATTGTTTATATGACTTTGTCAATTTGTGAAATCTCCACAAGTTCTCGTCACGAAGCATTCAAACCCATAATCCAACTGGGTCGGTAGGCACCACACTGTAATTATAATAACCACAATTATAATAACTGTTAACTTATTATACCTGAAGTTTATACTTCAACCTCACGTTTGCATTAAGCATGTGTAATGTTTGTTTTGTTTTCTTATTATTGTTATAAGCACCGATATATGTATTGCTTTAGACCCTTAGCCACGATGATATACAGTGTATACACTATTATACACTTCTATGAAGATATTAATTAAGGCTTCAAATACTGTAGATTACATATTTCATTTCATTACTCATCAATTTGTTGCTAGTATCGTGTTCAACCACCCTCCTTCTCAATGACAGCCTGCAGTTGCTCGGGCATTGAGGCACCATGCCTCCTCACTGTATAATATATATGGTTTTCCCCGAAAAATCTCCCACTGTGTTCTGGTGTGACGTAGCAAATCTGCTGTGGTTCTCTGTCGTTCTGGCTCCCACGTGTTAACGATAGAACCTCATACATTTTCTATAGGGTTCATATCGCAGTCTTAAATAGACAAATCTATCACCTGCAAATAATCATGAGCAGTAAACCATTTTTGAACTTTCCTCGCCATATGGATAGGGCATCGGTCGTGTATAGGACAGATAAGGGTGAGTAGTTGAAAAGAAATTAAAAACATTTAGAATATGTGCTTCATTATATTGCATTTGATCGATCTATTAAACAAAGACACTGTCTGTTGTTCACCCCCGTAGAGAGATACTGATTATAATTATTATCCTTTGGATATTAAGCAACAAATGACGGAGCCGAGACAATTAATTTTCTGTCTTCAGCTTTAACTGTATTCTTTTCACCCCTCATGCTGGTAGTCCCCCTCTTTATCACCTTTTCTCGCTGTAAAATAAACTTAATACCTATATCATTCAAGTAACTGGCAACCTCACACAACCTCCTCTCCCCTGTCTTCTCTCTCTCTCTCTCTCTCTCTCTCTCTCTCTCTCTCTCTCTCTCTCTCTCACGTCCCCTTCCTTCCTTGCCTTCTGTAATATTCTTTATCTTTTCTTTCTCATATTTTTAACCCTCTCATTCGTTCTTTCAAAGTTTAATGACATAGGCCTTTCTCCCTTATCACCCATAGTCCTTCAAATTTATGTAAGCGAAAGGATATGATAATAGTTATGTAGAACAAAGATGTTGGCAGATACGCAATGTTGCCTGCATAATCCCACCCACAGCATTTCGCCTTCTTAAATCAGAAGGAATATTGGTTTCATGTTTTGCCATTTGCCAGTATGTTGCTACTCTGAATTATGGCCGTTTGTTATCAAAATATATATGTAGATATATAAACTTACTTTTATTTACATCCAGCATTACTGTGCAGAACATGTGACACAATATGGACCACAGGACAGTAATGGTAGTCAACGTAATTCTCATGTATCTCTCTATATGCTACTGAAAACAATGTTTTATGCTCAACAACAGAATTATGTTCTCAGAATGTTATTGATAACCAAATATAATGAAAACAATATAAACAAATTAACATTTATTGCACAACAAAGGATGCTACTGTTTCAATGGAAAAACCAGCCCACACTATATATGACGGTGTGCAATCTTTCAACATGTTTTCCATACGGTGTTGGCTACATAGGACAAGCTACTCCCACAGGATTTCAAATTACATAAGCTTACAATATTGATGCATATTACAATACCAGCTATGTCTTAACACGGTCGACTTGGATGTCATATCGTAGAGTTTAAGGAAATATCAGGGATGACGACGGTGATAATTATCGCAAGCCAGTGAAATGAAAAGATGAATTTTCTCTACTTGAAGATAGTACTAATGAATAGTAATAATTCTAGACCCAGCTTATTGACAATAATTTTATACATATGCACGTCAGCGTTATTGCGTTCCAGAACATTTCGGTAGGTTATGAGTTGAATTGATAAATGGGTATTCTCTTGATCCTGGGTAGAGATATCCTTATCGTCTATATTACAAGATAAATATGATTTCGTAAAGATAATCTATCCACATAGAGTAAATCTTGGTGTGACGAAAGGAAATTTTGTTAAGGGAACTAATTTCTAACCACAGTAGGCTATACATTTAAGGGAACACTATATCTTCTTGTAAAATTGAAGTTCCATGAATACTCCAGACTATGCCAGGAAGCAGACGACCTTGGTGTTTCTTATGAGGGATCAGTTTCGTGGCAGAGTTTGGAGGATGCATAGAGCTCCAATTTAGCAGACAGCATCCTCTTAACTTCCCACCTCTTGCCCCCACTTCCCGAAACTCAGACATGGATTGATGAGGTAAGAATATAACCATAATGACTACTACACCATAAATACATCAGATATTTATACATCAACGAGAAACGACAGTGGTTCAGTTGTCTTTTATATGGATGACAGTATACATTGTTACTCAGGACAGACCAACAGTTCCATATTGTGTCAAGTGTTGAAATGAATGAATCTGAAAGTACCGAATCACATAGTTACTCTCCGTCAACTGAGACGGTGGTGTACTGACATGAGTATTATTTGTCAAATCTGTGAACTATATAGTTTTAACTGTAGCGAAGAAAACACAAAATAAAGTAGTTAGAAGATAAACTTGTGTCACGTGACACTATACGCAGCGGTTAGGGTTCCTGCCATGAACACAGAGGTATCAGCCACCTCGGGGCATCAGTCACACCAGGTCACAATGTAAAACATGTTGGAAGATTGCACACCGTCATATATATATATATATATATATATATATATATATATATATATATATATATATATATATATATATATATATATATATATATATATATATATATATATATATATATATATATATATATGTGTGTGTGTGTTCTACATAACTATTATCATATCCTTTCGCTTACATAAATTTGAAGGACTATGGGTGATAAGGGAGAAAGGCCTATGTCATTAAACTTTGAAAGAACGAATGAGAGGGTTAAATATATGAGAAAGAAAAGATAAAGAATATTACAGAAGGCAAGGAAGGAAGAGAGAGAGAGAGAGAGAAGACAGTCAGACATACTTTTGAAGAATGTTCAGTTCTCAGGTTTACCTGTGAATTTTCCCATGAAAAAACAATACCTTTTCTTGATGTGAAGGTCACACAGACTCAGGATCGATTTTCTACTACTGTTTACCGGAAACCTACCAACATTGGCCTCTGTCTGAATGGTGATAGTGAATGCCCAACAAGATATAAGTCTACAGTGGTGACTGCATACGTCAAACGTGCCCTTATACACTGTTCAACATGGAATGCTGTTCACCAAGAACTCGACTTCGTGGCCCAACAACTAGTGGATAATGGCTACCCAAATAAAGATATCCAACAGCTGACCAGACGCACCTTGGATCAGTGGTACACCCAGGAGGACAGACCCGATGATGGTAGTAGAAAATTAAAGTTATTCTACAGAAATTTTATGCACAAAAACTATCAACAAGATGAAGCTGCTCTTCGGAACATAATTAATAATCATGTTGCAGTAACGAACCCTGAGTCTGTGATTGACCTTATCATCTATTACAAGAACAAGAAGACGTCTCAGTTGCTGATGAAGAACTCCCCTCGGACTGACAGTGACCCTTTGTAGAGACATGGGGTGGTCTACCAGATTATATGCCCAGCGAATGGATGCAGCCATTCTTACGTTGGTATGACCACCACTCGTCTTTCGAAGAGGTTATCTGTTCACCTGCAGGAGGGTAACTTCTACCAGCACTATGTGAGCGCCCATGGTAACTTGTCAAGACCTCAGTTACTACAATGCACAACCATTATAGATACTGACCAAGACAGTCGTCGACTAAGGTTGAGAGAAGCTTTACATATTTTAAAATTAAAACCTTCTCTCAACGTTACTCAAGAAACGTTTCTACTGCCTACTAACATCAGGCGAAACCGACCCACACTCAACCAAGACCCGGTAGCTGTAGGTATCCCTGTCAGACCACCAGAAAACCCAGCTAACCCAGCCCCACACCTCCCTATCAGACGCTCTGCCAGGCTGCAACAGAGTGGGTCGAGCCAGCGGTGACACACAATCAGGTGCGACCGCTAGCAGCCAATCAGAACGCAGGGACCATAAATACTATTAAAACATAATTGTAACCATTATTATTATTATTATATACATGTCATTGTCATAGGTTATTATTATTATTGCTATTATCATACATATTGTCATTATTACTATTTGTTATTACCATTATTTTGACACAGGATCAAGTGCGACTGCTAACAGCCAATCAGGGCGCAGTACGCATAGCTGTACCTCCATACAGGGACTATAAATATACCTGGTTTCTGTAAGACACTCATTCCTTTGAGAATGGCTTTGAGAGAAAGCCGAAACGTCAGGCCAATAAACTCACTTGGTAATTTGCTTTTCCATCTCCCCAGCAATACTAAGAAAACAATTCGCAAACTTGAAAAGATTTGCTACAAAATAAACAGCGCAGAGCTCGCAGTTATCTTCAACAAAAAAAAATAATAATAATAATAATAATAATAATAATAATAATAATAATAATGTAACGTCGCTATTTTTATCCCCCTTACTTTACTGGAGGAGGATAAAAAAAACACGGCCTTTTACAATAAAAAAAATGACACACCAGTGTATGATACTCTATCCTATACCTGATCAACCTGGTCTGGGAAAAAAAAGGACTGAGGACTGAACTTGCCTTGCGAATACCATGAAAAAAATCATACAAAGGCAAGTCCAGTTCCTCGTCAGTAACGCTGCCACCACCAGACCACAGGTTGACCACAGGAACCAAGTTATCACACACTGGATGGGTAACGTAGCTTGAACCGCAGGCACGTGTGTAAGCAACCCAGAATTACTCTAACGGGGGTTCGATCAATGTCTTAAATCAAGTCAAAAATGCCTAAGTATGGACACAGTCTATTAGTATGTATACGGTAACGGAAAACTCAACTAATTATTATTTAATTTATTAACATTCATTTTCATAAAAAAAAATATATATATATATATACTCCCTAACCTTCAATCCCCCCTCCCTGAATCCTACTCCCGCTGCCCCTAGAACTGGAATAATTCCGAGTTTCGCTAGGGAACAGCACTAAACAAACAGATAATAATAATAAAAAAACAATTTACTTACTCGCCCCCCCCCCATCAATAATAAAAAAAAAACATACACACATATATATATAATAGTTATATAAAAAAAAAATATGGCCGAAACAACTGTGATACTCTAATTTAAATTATGTGCCAGCAATTCCAAGTATTAACTTTATATTTTAAGTACACCAGTATTCTATGTTATGGCTATGCCGGAATGTTGCTATATGGCTTTTCCCAGGGAAGATGATACGAGACTCATTAATAATCACTATGAAATGTGTAATAAATATTTACCTCAATATTAACACGTGAAGTCACTTTGTAGCAGCTGTTTTAGTAGTTACCTTTTCCCAAGGAAGATGATACGAGACTGACTGTGAATCCTTGCCACAATTCATTCTCGCCTCTCCCCCCCCAGTTCCAGCTCCTACACGGACACAAACTAGTTCCTCCTGCTACATTTTTCTATTATATTAAGTGTTCCTTCCTCCCTGATACATTCCTTAGTTACAACTAATGATTATTTAACATCCCTTAATACTCCAACCCATTATCTCTTCCTCAGCCACATAGCATACAATTATTCCTAATATTGGTTACAAATATTGTTCCGCCAACGAAAATATCACGTCCTTCTATTGGGACTCCATCCCTCACTCAACTAATTTTCTAAGTAAGTTACCAGAAAGAAATGCTGGTATTTTATGGAGAGTGAAGCTAGTAATTATACATTAATTAAAAAAAAAACATCCTAAATAACATACATAATAAAATGGGGGTGTTACAATAATATCCACCGACACTTTCTTTCCATCGTAGTAAATATCTTGGTAATAAAGAACTACGCGTGTATGATTTTGTAGCTCCTCATAATAATATTTGAAGGAGTTGAGTTTACGTAAGGTGTTGTATGAATATATTTTAATATGATACTGAGTTATCATAGATATAGAAAGTGCCAAACCTAAGGAAGATACTCTCAATGTTATTATCATTGTCAAGGGTGTGCAGAAAATATGACCACAATACTAGCTTCATTAACTGAATGACCAACACAATGAACAATACATATAAATCCTTATTTAAACACTCTTAGTGATATTTTCATTTTCTGCAATATAATTATGAAACTCCCATTTTCCTACCGGTTCAAAATAACGTCCTTGATAATACAAATGGTACTGGATAGATTCTGCAAAGTTATTTGTGTGGTGACCTCCCAGAAGAAATCCGGCTCTAGCGTGCCCAGATGCTCCACTTGTATCTGCGCTCCACCAACTTGCCGAGATATTTCATAATTAGGGGAGGTGGCCGAGTGGCTAGTATTCTGGACCCGTAACCTAGAGGTCGAGAGATCGATGCTCTCAGGTGACGGCCTGAGAATATTTACTCTTCCGATTCCAGTTTCAGGCACTAACTATAAGGTCACCGAACGTCGTAAAACACATACACTGGTACCATAACACCCTCACTGGTACCATAACACCCTCACTGGTACCATAACAGCCTTACTGGTACCATATCAGCTACAGTATTTGGGAATAACCCTCACTTCCCTCTCTCTGTGGCTGGGTACCAGTTCGGAAGTCGTGACGTGTGTGTGTGAGCAGCAGTTGACCTTGGCCACGGTAACGGGCTTGATGAACTCTATGTCCAGTGTCAAAACATAAAACAAAAAACGCATATAATTTTTTGTATATGAGAATACTTCTAATGTTTATACATGGAAATAAAAGAGAATATTTAAAGCTGGATAAAACACTATTATAAACAAATATCAGCATATATATTTTGAATGCATCTCTTAAAATAATAAACCCTGAATTTTGATATTTTACCTGTTGTACTGACTGTATTCTTTAGCATATTCACTGTTACTAAAGCCTTATTTTTATTTTATTTCCTTCCTGCTTCTTGTTACACCTCTCCCTCACCTTTTTCTGGCGCTATAGGACCTCGATGTTGCGACGCCTAATATCCATCAATAAATCCATTTTGGTGTTGAGGTGAGCGCCCTAGAAGTATTCCCATCACAAATACTATTACATAACTATAATTATAACTGGACTAATTCCCCTTACAACAACCTAGGCTGTTTAAACCTGTCTGTAAAACTGGACTATTACCATTACTACAAGGCTGTTTAAACCTGTCTGTAAAATTGGACTATTACCATTACTACAAGGCTGTTAAAACTGGTCTGTAAAACCTACAATGCCTCATCCTTAGAGGGGGACGGAGAAACAACTATAGACGAGGGATTCACTCTAAGAAATAACAAGTGTGGAGAACAAAAAATATATACAGTATGTAATAATATAATAATGTCTCTTACTCAAGGGGAATGGAGAAAAAGCTAAATACTAAGTAAGGGTTGTATAAAAATGGTGAGGGAGAAAGGAAGGTTTTAAAATTGGCACAATAATTAATTAGGGGGAAATTTTGTATTGGTAAATGTGGAGCAACTGAATCCTTCAAACTATTTGTCAAGCAACAGAACAAACACCATTATTTTAATTCATCTGGTCCTATTTCCTTGCATATTTTGGAGGAATCAAGGCACTCCAATGTAACAAAAGTGAATTACTAATTAAATATGAGCAAAATAATTTACTGAGCCGGTGTTAAGGGTGTGTGGGAATTGGGGGACAAGTTTGAGGTTGGGGGGTGCGGGAGTAGGGGGACAGGCTTGGGGTGGGTGGGGGGTAGGGGGTAGAAAGCTTGTCCCCCTATTTTCGCACCCTCCCTAACCCCCCCAAGCCCGTCCCTTACTCCCACACACCCTTAAAAGGAGTGAGTGTGTGTGTGTGTGTGTGTTATACTGAGCAGGTGTTAAAAGGAATGTGTGTGTGTGTGAGTGTGTGTGTGTATTACTGAACTGGTTTTAAAAGAAGTGTGTGTGTGTTTTACTCAACCGGTGTTAAAAGGAGTGTATGTGTGTGTGTGTGTGTGTGTGTGTTTTACTGGGCAAGTGTTAATAGAATGTGTGTATTAAATGGTTTTACACAACACCTAGAGAGTATAATTATAACCAATACATACCCATAGAGAAGTGCAAAAAATATTGATACGAAGAGGTTCTTGAATAACATTGACTGGATTAAATGTGTATTTGAGAGGCATTCAGTGTTGTGCCCATCCCTTTCAATTTTCATCATCCTTATCTTTCCTTGGTACTTGTTGTCCCACCTCTCTATCATCATATCCCTCTTCCTCCTTTCCTTATCGTTTATTGTTCCACCTCTCTATTATCATTTCTCTGTCCCTCCTTTCCTTCTATTTCTTTATCTTCTATTGTCCCACCTCTCTATCATCATTTCCCTGTCCCTCCTTTCCTTCTTTCTTGCTGTTACACCTCTCCATCTTCATCTTCCTCGTCCTACAGGGTCTTTCAGGCCTCGGACAGTCTTTTCTCATCCTCATTTCAAGATGTTGATCCTGAAAATATATAAAAGGTTAGGGTTACAATTAGAACTTAAACTTGCTGCATTTGTTATTTCAATTAAATAAACTTCATACATGATTAACATACGACTTGTTGAATCCAGCATATAATAATAATTATCATTATTTTGAAAAAAGACAAGAGACACAAATCTGGGAGAGAATGGAAGCCTTCTATCAATCCAAGGACCCACCCAGCCACATAAATCCAACCTGAAGAAAAGAAGATAGAGTAGAGAAAGAAAGATGAGTAATTAGCTCAATATAATCATATTAGCCCTACTCTTGAAGCCAACCAGTCCTACCTACACCATCAAAGACAGATTCACCAAGACCATTCCATAATGACACACACCAAGGGACAAACCATACACTGTATTAACAAGTTCTACAGTACGGCAATACATAAGCAAACCTATGAGAGGTCAACGCACCACAAGTAATATGAACTGGTACAGTACATACAGAGGTGACAGAGACAAGTTAAGAGCATATAACACATTACTTCTGATCTTGAAGAGCATGCACAATGATGCAACAGAACGATGGTGACTCACATTACAATCAAGTGAACCACTGGTAAGAAAATTAGCATTGGAAACAATCCTATCCAGCAACTTGAGATGGCAATCAGCTGCTGAACATCACACTGGATAACAGTATTCCAACAGAGGCAACACAAAGGAGTTGTAATATTAAGTGATCGTCAAACACACACTAAGCTCTACTCATTATACCCAACTTTGGGAGACAGACCTTGAGATTGATCAAACATGCTTCTCAAACATCAGCTTTGCATCAAATGTAACTCCCAGAATAACCAAATTCTCAGACCCCCGCATGAGAGAGATGAAGGCAAAGATGGAGGGCCTGTTGTTTCCTGACACTCAAATTGGAAGAGTAAATATTCTCAGGCCCTCACCTGAGAGGATCGATCTCCCAACCTCTAGGTTATGAGCACTATTGCCTGGCCTGCCCCACTGTCCGACACTTGCTGCCCCAGGGCCTGCCCCTCGATGTGATTTGTCGACACCTGCTGAACCATCAGGTTTTGGAGGAGCTTCTGGTACGCCACCCTCGTTTTGGTGGATTTAAGTAGGTCATGATATAAATATTTGTCTGTATGCTTGTGCTTCATTCTGTTATGTTTTCATGATATTTGTGTGTGTGTGTGTGTGTGTGCTTGTGTATGTGTGGTTGTAGTAATTTGATTCTCATTGGTTCTGCCTACCTGTATATATGGTTGCCTGCCTCTTGATTGACGCTATTTAAGTATTTAAGTATTGTTTGATATTAGAACTGTAATGACAACAGATGGGATGGGTGTCTATAAAACTTTGACTTATTTAATGAATGATAAATGTGTATCCACAATAATTTATAATACACAAAGTAAAATAATATTCTGTGGAACGGATTGAGACAATCGAATTTCTTCCGCAAAATATACGTTTATTTCTGGTGAACTGAAGGTTCAAGTCATGTGAACCACAGTTCCCTTTTCACACACACACACACACCAAAGGAGCTTAATCCCACACCTTGTAACTTTCGCAGGCATACTAACTCAACACACGGGGTAAAAATAGCTTGTTCTACGTTACATATAGTGTAGCCTATTATTAAATTACAAGTAAATTTCTGCCCATAACAAGGAAATAATTAACATGTAGGCATAGTAGAATAAAGCTAGTTACTATTTGTGAAACATATAATAATCAGTGGTGACAACCTTTGAGGTGGCAGCCTTCATGGCAAAGTTAGTGAGACTCAAAAAGTTATTATGCATCCAATAAAATGTTATAAATACTTAATATATTTATCCTTGAAAATAATAGCTACCTTCAAGTAACTTATAACATTAAATTATTTTGTTGTTGTTGATTGCAGAGTGTTACTCAATGCTCGTTTTTTTCTAGTTTGCTGTTGAAGCGAGCCCTACAATTTTATAAAGACGAGTATCTATGTGCACACATTAATACAAAGGAATAATTCAAAAGAAGACTACCATCAGTATCTTGATATTTCTTTTAATACTTACTTTATGATGATATTACTTCACCTTGTATTCCACAATATTTATATTATAAAATTCGTAATAGTGACAACATTAAAGTAAAATACAATATACAGAAATAAAAAAAATAGTTCCATTTCTATAAAACATTACATATTTGTCTTCCATTATTCTTAGTGTTTATAATTGTGAATTTAGATGCGGCATATATATATATATATATATATATATATATATATATATATATATATATATATATATATATATATATATATATATATATATATATATATATATATATATATATATATAAATATATATATATATGTCTAGTTTTCACCCGCAAGATTTAATTATTAATGTTGGAAATCTAGCAAAGCAATGTATTTTGAGGGCCAAAACTGTAACATATTATTCTCCCGACACAGAGAATATATGTTTGTCACCTTTGATTCTCTAGGTTTGATAGAAACAGTGGATTTTCGGTAAATTTTTACTTAATTATTTGGTTATGTAATTATTGATTAATGTTAAGTTTCGATGGGTAATAATGTTTTTATTACATTAAACTTTTAAGCTAACACTCACACAGTTCTCAATGGTGAGTTTAGTGTGGCGAAATAATATAAATTATATATCCAACTCGAAAACATTAATCAGTTATTACATATCCCTATGTCCGTCTAACTCGTATACACAACTAACTAATATCATCCTGCCATATCTTCACTAACGTCCCTCATACAGTCAGCCCCAACCACCGGCATTCCTATTTCCCGTCTCTCCCTCTCACCAATATGAATACTTCGAATGAAACTTTCAGTGGATGGTGCGATAGTTCTATATCAGCCCCTCTACAACCTTCCCCCATGTCATCCTCTCTCTCTCCCTCACTTCCCCCCTCCATAACTCATCAGGTAGAAATGACCTCATGATGAGTGAGCTCGTGTTTCCATCCCATCAGCTCGCGACTGTACATTGCATATAAGTCTTTATAGCTAACCTGGAAAGCTAACTGGAATATAATTATGTAACACTATCCATCGCTGGCTGGTCAAGGATTATTTGCCGCGACTGTACATACGTTGTTTCGTTGGAGGCAAATCAACAGTCACACACACACACACACACACACACACACATACACATACACATACACACACACATACATTCCCTCGTCGTCTTACAGGGTCTTCCAGGCCTAGTGCTGTCCTCCATCATCCTGAATTATATATTTATATGGTTTCCTGAGATATTATTATTGACTTTGTACAGTACACGTGACTGGTGTGTCGACTCGGCTCGGCCTTGTCACGCTACGGGGATAATTAATGCAGGGTGAAAGGAAGGTGATAATTAGGAGAGAGGGAAGGGAATGGAGGGAGAACACGTTAGATGGAGGTAAGGGGGGAGGGAAGTAGGAAGGGAGGGAGGGAGGGAGGGAAGTAGGAAGGGACACAGAGATAGGAAGGAAGAGAGGGAAGGGGGCAGGAAAGGAAGGAGAAAGGAAACATTGCAGCGAAACCGATGGCCCCGGTCTGGGTCTGGCTTCGTGGACCAGTCTATGGAAATAACCAACAACCCGTCCCTCACTTCACCTTGCATGACGGACTCATGAGAAATGTAAAGTGAAGCCGCCGAACTGTCATTTTCGGCGCCTTCAATATAGCGGTGACCAAGATGACAGCTCACGTCAACCACATAGTGTTTCTATTGATAACGTTTGTTGAAACTGTAAATCTATTTTATTAAAAAAAAACTATTATCTTACTTGTATTATATTGTACATACTACGTAACTAAGGGATACAAACACCAATTTTGAGACATTGTAAGTTAAAATATACAACTGCTTCAATTTTTTTCTTAACTCTCAAACATAAGCTAGGGGAGGTGGCCGAGTGGTTAGTGCTCTGGACTCATAACCGATCGATCCTCTCAGGTGAGGGCCTGAGAATATTTACTCTTCCGGTTTGAGTTTGAGGCACTAACTATATGTAACGCTGCTATTTTTATCCCCCTTACTTTACTGGAGGAGGATAAAAAAAGCACGGCCTTTTTACAATAAAAAAAAATGACACACCAGTGTATGACAATCTATCCTATACTTGATCAACCCGGTCTGGAAAAAAAAAGGACTGAGGACTGAACTTGCCTTGCGAATACCATGAAAAAAAATCATACAAAGGCAAGCCCAGTTCCTAGTCAGTATCGCTGCCACCACCAGACCACCGGTTGACCGCAGGAACCAAGTTATCACACACTGGGTGGGTAACGTAGCTTAAACCCCAGGCACGTGTGTAAGCAACCCAGAATTACTCTAACGGGGGTTCGATCAATGTCTTAAATCAAGTCAAAAAATGCCTAAGTAGGGACACAGTCTATTAGTATGTGTACGGTAACGGAAAACTCAACTACTTATTATTTAATTTATTAACATTCATTTCATAAAAAAAAAATATATATATATACTCCCTAACCTTCAATCCCCCCTCCCTGAATCCTACTCCCGCTGTCCCTAGAACTGGAATAATTCCGAGTTTCGCTAGGGAACAGCACTAAACAAACAGATAATAATAAAAAAAAATTTACTTACTCCCCCCCATCAATAAGAAAAAAAAATACATCCCCATATACATACAATAGTTATATAAAAAAAAAAACATACATATATATAATAGTATCAAAAAAAAAATATGGCCGAAACAATGTTACTCTAAATTTCTTTGACTATGCCAGCAATTCTCCTAAGTATTTATATAAGTTTGTACACCAGTATTATTATGGCTATGCCTTGCCGGAATGTGCTTTATGGCTTTACCCAATGGAAGACGACACGAGACTCATTAAAATCACTATCAAATGTATAATAAATATTTACCTCAATATTAACACGTGAAGTCACTTTGTAGCAGCTATTTTAATAGTTACCTTTACCCAATGGAAGACGACACGAGACTGACGGTGAATCCTTGCCACAATTCATTCTCGCCTCTCTCCCCCCCAATCTCATCTCCTACACGGACACAAACTAGTTCCTTCTGCTACATTTTTCTATTATATTAAGTGTTCCTTCCCCCCTGATACATTCCTTTAGTTACATTAATGATTATTTAACATCCCTTAATACTCCAACCCATTATCTCTTTCCCAGTCACATAGCATATAATTATTCCTGATATTGGTTACAAATATTGTTCCGCCAACGAAAATATCACGTCCTTTTATTGGGACTCCATCCCTCACTCAACTAATTTTCTAAGTAAGTTACCAGAAATAAATGCAGGTATTTTATGGAGAGTGAAGTTAGTAATTATACATTAAAAAAAAACATCCTAAATAACATACATAATAAAATGGGGGTGTTACACACGTCCCCTCTTCCTTAGCTGGAACTTACAGTGAAAATTAAATTATATTTCCCTAACTCAATTCCCCTCCCCCTAATCTTAACATACACACCATTTGTCACTATCGCTATACCTTACTAAACAACATAAGACATTATTCACCCTAACGTGTTAGTCAGTGTTGATAAACTGCCAACTTTACTTACAGTCCTTAGACTGCCTTTCTTCCCCGCAGGAAAGAACTTCTCTACCTAACATTACACAATACACATAATACATAATACATAATAGATATCAGTGACACCTCGTCCCAGTCAGACTCCTCTGTCAAGTCCATAACCCCGGGAGAACTTCAATAAGGTTCTACCGTCACTAAACCCATCCGCGATTGTCCCTAACAAGATCTGAGTATTCTTACATTCAATTCATTCATTCCTATTTTCATTCACTTCTCCATTCAAACCTCAGATCCCGCACGGTATGACAACCCGGAATGCAGTAAGTGATACAGGGGCCTTGACAAAGGTTCTGACTGTATACTGGAAGAGCCCAATGGACATGTAGGGTGATCACTCCCCACCATCCTTCTCTTCCCATTAAAACTAAGTGTCCTCCAACACCCACAATAAAAAAAAATTACAACTATGAGCCGAGTTCCTAGCTCGTACATTAATATTGCCCCGTGTTGACTTCAGGTTATAGTAAAACATGACATTATCCAACGTAACTTTCCCACTTTTACCCTATTTTCTATTAATTTTCATTCACTGTTTTTCTAAATTGGTTTTTACCTCAATTTACATTTCCTCCAGAAATCTTCTTGGAGGACGTCGATGACGTGGAGGAAGTACAATATCCTCATCATCATCATCTGGTTCATTATTTTCAATTAATTCCCCTAATTGTACTATAATATCACTGTGGCTCACATAGGGCTTAATCTTTTCTGCAGCCCTCTGGATGTTTTTCCCTGTAAATGGGTCCTCTAAAATATATATCAAACCATCTCTTATTATTTCTGCCACCTTGTATGGTCCTTTCCATTTTTGGTTCAATTTGGCACAGGTACCCGGTATTATTGTTTCTTGTTTTACCCACACTAATGTTCCTAGTTCTACTTTTTCATTTTTTCTATGCCTATTGGCAAATGTCCGATACCTCCTGAGAGATACAGTACTGGCTTCTTGTATTAGCCTCTTTAGTCTCCCAGCGTCGTTGTGGTCAGACGTGATGGTCGGTAGTGGTGCTGTGATGTTGCGTGGTGGATGCCTTCCGAAGAATGCGACATACGGCGTCACCCTGGTACTGCTGTGGACGGCTGCATTCATCACTTTTTGACACTCAGCCAGCAGGTTAGGCCAACGTTGTGGATAGCCCTCGCACAACTGGGCCAACACCGTCTTCAGGGTCCGGTGCATCCTCTCGATCATCCCGTTAGCCTGTGGATGATACGGCGTGGAGAAAAGCAGCTCCACCCCATGCTGGTCTGCCCAGGTCCGCATCTCGTGGCCAGTAAACTCCTTGGCGTTGTCACACAGCACCGATCTAGGTCCGCCAAAGTCTGTAACAAACTGGGTGAGCCTAGCAACAATTCCCTTGGCATGCTTACTTTTTAGTGGGTAAAACTTGGTGTACCTTGAAAAATGGTCTATGATGGTTAGAATATATCTGTTTCCATCTGCTCCAGAAGTCATATCAGTGAGGTCTATGGCAATTCTTTCTAAGGGTTCTATTATGGGTGGTAATTCTTTATATTGTTGGGAAAGACCCTTAGTGTATTTGAATTGCTGGCAATTAAGGCATTTCTTTATATATGTCATCACATCAGATCTTAATGTTGGCCAATAATACAATTCTTCAGCTTTCTTAATAGTTTTGAATTGTCCAAAGTGTCCTGATTGATCATGAGCTAATTCTAAGGCTGTTTTAATTAATGTCTTAGGGACTACTACAGTGTAAAAATAGCTGTCATCTACATAAGTTTTTACAAAATATAATATACCCTCATTCAGCTCGAACTGGTCTAAAGTGGCACGGGCTATTTTTCGCCTGGGCACTTGACCTCCCTCAAAATATTCAATTAATTCTCTCCATGTGTCATCCTGTCTTTGAGCTTGCTTAAATGTTTCCTGAGTTAACCCCAACCATGTAAATACTGGTGGTCGTGAGATTACCCGCACTGGCCTAGATAGTTGGTCAGCCACGACATTATCCTTTCCTTTCACATATTTAATTTGATAATTGTATTCCCTCATTTCTAGCATCCATCTTGTAACCCTCGGTGACTTAGTTCTACGTCTAAAAATACTGGTTAGTGGCTGATGGTCTGTTTGAATTGTGAATGTTGTTCCCCACAAATAATGATGATAATGGCGACAAGCCAAGACCACTGCCATTGCCTCTTTGTCGGTGACACTATACCTCTTCTCACATGCATTAAGTTTTTTCGAGAAGTAACCCAATGGTCGGACTGTCTCATCTACTTGTACTTGATGCAAAACCCCTCCTACATACTCCTCACTAGCGTCTGTGACTAGCACTAGTGGTAACTCGGGTTGGTATTTGACTAGGATTGGAGGTGTAATTAATTTCTCCTTTAATTTCTCAAAGGCTTCTTGACATTTTTCATCCCATTTGAACACAGTGCTAGCTCTTGTAAGGTTTGTTAATGGTGTGGCAATTTTGGAAAAGTTTGGCACAAAGCTACGGTAGAATCCACACATACCGATGAAACGCCTCACTTCTTTTACATTTCTGGGTGGTACTTGCTTACTTATTGCCTCCAAATTTTTAGGATCTGGCAAACTACCATTCTTGGATACCTTATGTCCCAGAAACTTTACTTCTTTTTTCACAAAATCACACTTAGATAGATTTAATTTTACCCCTTGTTCACTGAATAATTGAAATAGTCTTTTAAGGCGCTGCATTAAGTTAGAAAAATCATCAGCCCATATGATCACATCATCCAAGTAATTTTTCACCCATCCTTCACGTAACAAAGGCGATAATAACTGAGCCATTTTCCTTGAAAATATGGCTGGTGCACAACTTAAACCAAAAGGTAGCCTTCGAAACCGGTACAATGATACTCCAATCTGTGAAAGTGGTTAAGTTCCGACTTTTTTCATTCAGCTCTATCTGAAAGTATGCATCTTTCAAATCTAAGGTTATATAAAATTGATGTCCTGCTGCATGTCCTACTAAATCATCTAACCTAGGTAATGGAAACACATCTACCGTTAAATGCTGATTAACCCGTCTGAAGTCTAGACACATTCTTTTGGTTCCATCTGGTTTATTTACTAACACTATTGGTGACAACCATGCTGCACTAGAGGGTTCGATCACTCCTCTTTCTTCCATTTCACTTAACATCTTACCAATGGTTTCCTTTGCATGTTCGGGATAACGATACATCGGGGACCTACATGGGTTCGGATTTGCGACCTCTATGTTGGCGGGTTCTCCTTCAATTTTCCCCAATTCTTTATCCCCTAGCATAAACAACTTATCATGTGTTAGGACCACCTGTGTTAGCTGTCTTCTCTGTTCATCATCCAGATGTTTCCAATTCTGTTGGTTAATTAAGAGTTGTAATCTTTCCTGTCTAGTCCCTTGTTCCGTTACTGTATCCTGATGTGGCATCAATTCATTCTTTATGGTTATCATATTTATTGGGACCTTAAGCTCTACATTTATTAAAGAGTCATCCTCAATAAGGGCTACTATGGTATTTCTCTTTATCATTTTAGATATTTTGGTGGTGTTATCTAGGGTAATGGGAATAGTTCCTTCCGCATCTACCGTTACTAACAGGGGAGTAGTTTGTGATGAACTATTTCTATGGGGCCTAATCAGTAGGGTGGTACCGGGTGTCTCACTCACTTCCACACGTATGACCTTGGCTTGGTGTGGTTCCATATTTACATTACTCTTTACATGCACTTTCCGTCTACTACTATCCATAATTTGAGCTTTGGTATGATCCCTTATTTGTTGAATGGTTCGTCGTCATAACTGTATATGATTCACCTGATATGGTGCACCTCCCCAAATCATTTCCTTATCCTTACAATTCCAAGTCAAGTTTGCCTTACTAATTATCTCACAACCCAACAAAATTTCTCTATCCAAATATAAATCTGGTACTACCGTTACCCACTGACTACATACTCCTTGATCTCCTACATTAACTTCTATTTTCACCATACCCAACACTTTAAGCAGCTTTCCCGTAATTCCTACAGGATTAGTTCTACCCTTGGTCGTATCTATCTGTAACCCTAATCGCTTAACTGCACTTCTTTTTATCAAGGTTATGACACTACCTGTGTCAATAATAGCTGCACACACCTTTCCATTCACTATAATATTTATCACTGGTGATAATTCCCCCTTTGGTTTTGTTAGGTTCCTGGCTTGATGGTAATAATTAGTATAACCTGTATTATTATTAAGACCTGGCCTATACTGAACCTTCCCAGGACAGGCAGGACTAGTGCTCCAACAACCAGCACGTAAACAATTAAAACATTTTCCCTTCTCGGGTTTACTCCAGCAATTTCGCAAGTCATGCGTGGTCGTTTTACAGTAAGAACAATACCTAGAAGTTTGAGGTTTATTTTCATATGACATCTTTTCCACCTTCGATGCTAATTTTTCTACCATTTTTGTTAAACTATATATTTCACTTTCTTCCTTACTTTCTACTTTAGTTTTGTTATTTTCTTCAGCCATTTGTATGTCTACCCCTGACAACATATTCGCTGGTTCAAGTCTCTGTATCAATAATAATCTTTCGTGTTCCACTCTTACCAGGAAATCTTTTAGGGGAATTTGATCATCCACAAAAGATTCCAATCTTTCCCTACTGATTCTCGGGAAACCTTGTAGCAACTTCCTTTTAATTATTCTGTCCCTTGAGGGTAGATGTTGCTCTTGAAACTGTCCCTGTATTGCTGCATAGTGACACTTGTATTGGTGGGCAAATGTTTGTGGGTTTTCATTCCACACATACTTAAATTCATCACCCTGACGCCATGCCTGGTCGAAGTTTAACTCAACCCTAAATTCTCTCGTGAAATATTCCCTTAACTCCCACCATGTTAATATCTCCCCCCGTTTCTGGGCCGTGTGTATTAAAACAGCCAGCTCCTTATCTACTCGAGACTTTGCTACTTCTACCCTAGTGCATGAATCTTCTGTGCACCTTTCCACTGCTTCAAAGAACATTTGTAGCCTAGCCGAGGAATCTAAACTCTGCAATGTATCTAACTCAAGTTTTGGAATATCTCGGGGTTTAACCAAGTTTGTATTAACACTTGTTGCAGGGTTTGTTACATTAGGATTATAGGTGACATTTGATAATGGAGGTTGTAATACTGGGTTTGCATTTGTGCCAAATGTTACGGGTGGTTGATAACTGTGCGTGGCAGGCAGAGAAAATTGAGTATCTATTCGAGAAGGTATCGGGGACCACTGTGAACGTGAACCTGGTTCGGGTCTCCTCAATAATGGTGAGGATGGAGGTGTAACTTCCCTCTCTCTGACACGAACAAACTGAGTCTCTCCCGACCTTTCCAACCTACTCACACGCTTCGTTAAGTTACCAACTTGCTCCCCTATGTTTTTCAACTGATCTAAGTCTTGTACCTTCATCGCAATCTTAGTCATTTGTTCGGTTATTAGTCTCAATTCCCTCATTTCGAATCTTACCTCCCTATCTGAATCCGTATCGTTAACTACCTCTTCACTCATTTCTGACGCCTCCGCCATGACTTTCGCTCTCACGCCACTGCGTGTTAGCATTCTAATTGTTATATCCTGTATTTTTCTTTACCCCTCTTACTTTAATTTACTACCTGAGCTCCGTTAACCGTCAGTTCTCGAGGAACTTGACTGTGTCCTACTATTCCTACCTTAAACATCAGACCCAATTCCACGGATCTCCGTTAAAGCAATTTCTCTGGGTCTGATATATCCCACTTAAGCTACCACCAATGTAACGCTGCTATTTTTATCCCCCTTACTTTACTGGAGGAGGATAAAAAAAGCACGGCCTTTTTACAATAAAAAAAAATGACACACCAGTGTATGACAATCTATCCTATACTTGATCAACCCGGTCTGGAAAAAAAAAGGACTGAGGACTGAACTTGCCTTGCGAATACCATGAAAAAAAATCATACAAAGGCAAGCCCAGTTCCTAGTCAGTATCGCTGCCACCACCAGACCACCGGTTGACCGCAGGAACCAAGTTATCACACACTGGGTGGGTAACGTAGCTTAAACCCCAGGCACGTGTGTAAGCAACCCAGAATTACTCTAACGGGGGTTCGATCAATGTCTTAAATCAAGTCAAAAAATGCCTAAGTAGGGACACAGTCTATTAGTATGTGTACGGTAACGGAAAACTCAACTACTTATTATTTAATTTATTAACATTCATTTCATAAAAAAAAAATATATATATATACTCCCTAACCTTCAATCCCCCCTCCCTGAATCCTACTCCCGCTGTCCCTAGAACTGGAATAATTCCGAGTTTCGCTAGGGAACAGCACTAAACAAACAGATAATAATAAAAAAAAATTTACTTACTCCCCCCCATCAATAAGAAAAAAAAATACATCCCCATATACATACAATAGTTATATAAAAAAAAAAACATACATATATATAATAGTATCAAAAAAAAAATATGGCCGAAACAATGTTACTCTAAATTTCTTTGACTATGCCAGCAATTCTCCTAAGTATTTATATAAGTTTGTACACCAGTATTATTATGGCTATGCCTTGCCGGAATGTGCTTTATGGCTTTACCCAATGGAAGACGACACGAGACTCATTAAAATCACTATCAAATGTATAATAAATATTTACCTCAATATTAACACGTGAAGTCACTTTGTAGCAGCTATTTTAATAGTTACCTTTACCCAATGGAAGACGACACGAGACTGACGGTGAATCCTTGCCACAATTCATTCTCGCCTCTCTCCCCCCCAATCTCATCTCCTACACGGACACAAACTAGTTCCTTCTGCTACATTTTTCTATTATATTAAGTGTTCCTTCCCCCCTGATACATTCCTTTAGTTACATTAATGATTATTTAACATCCCTTAATACTCCAACCCATTATCTCTTTCCCAGTCACATAGCATATAATTATTCCTGATATTGGTTACAAATATTGTTCCGCCAACGAAAATATCACGTCCTTTTATTGGGACTCCATCCCTCACTCAACTAATTTTCTAAGTAAGTTACCAGAAATAAATGCAGGTATTTTATGGAGAGTGAAGTTAGTAATTATACATTAAAAAAAAACATCCTAAATAACATACATAATAAAATGGGGGTGTTACATATATGGCCACCGAACGTCGTAAAACACCCTCGCTGGTACCATAACAGCAGCAGTATTTGAGAATTACCCTCACTTCCCTCCCTCTGTGGCTGGGTACCAGTTCGGAAGTCGTGACGTGTGTGTGTGTGAGTAGCAGTTGGCCTGGGCCACGGTATCGGGTTTAATGAAGCCTGTGTCCAGTGTCAGAACATATATAAAAAAAGTGATTTGTGTTATAGTCAAACAGTTAATCGGTGGTGTTCGACAAAGCTCAAAGCTCCGAAACAATTGGAATTTTTTAGAACAAATACATAAACTACCGTAGTATATCAGTATAGCAGAATGTTAGACAGAGCTCAATATAGTCTGACAAACTTTCATCTTAAGGACAATGCAGCAAAAAGGTAACGTCAATACTACAAATGTGAAAACAACAAATACCATTACTTCGACACTTATAAAGAATGGAACGTAATAGCAAAACATGAATGTGGCTACTTTACATGGTTTAATTATGTTTATACCTTTATATTGGATTGATCAAATATATTTAACAATTGTGGATATAATGTTTTCTATTGTCTTTGATATGGGTATATGTCGACATATTTTGTAGCTTTGTTGTTATCTAACCTTTGTTAAACTGTTTTGCGTGAATGACAAACTTTATTGCTACGGTGGTATAGTTCGGGAGTCCATGATATTAATGGTGACCACTGTTTTTCTATTCCTCATATCTATCTATCTATATTGCTAAATATTGTAAACAACACCAATTATTCATGGTGGTTCTACTCTTTACAGCATTCCCATCAGTACTTCATGTTGTAAACTGCTATCCTGCATAAAAATGCCTCGCTATACTAGTTCCATGGAGAGGAGTGATGGTGGGGAAGTGGAGTGAAGAGTCACTGAGGAAGGGAGGGTAAGGGCTCTCACTCACTCACTCACTCCTGCTCCACCAAGACACACACTCACACAGGTAACGAGTTTTTCTCCTGCTGTTGGCGCTGCTGGTAGGGTTTTGTGAGTATAATAGTATCTAACACTTAGCAATACTATTGTCAGCCTCCCGAACTTAACAAAAAACAAAACAAAAAGTTTAAAGCCACTTGAAGTCAATACGGAGCCATTATAAAGCCTTCGATCCCCTTTATGAAGCAGTGTGAAGACTCATGTGCTCGATATAAACTCAAAATAAGCCTTAAAAATCCAAATCCACTTTGGTCACGATATGAAGCCTTCTGAAGCCATAAGTCAGCAATATCAATTAAGCCATTTTAAAACCTTTGAGTATTCTAAACGCTATTATAAAATGCTTTCAATTCCTCCAGGAGAATATAGATAGACTATAGTGACTAACTGAATGAAAAAGAGTGAAATGCAAATGGATGAATCCAAACAATCAGTCCATCTTTTCTGTTTTGAAGATGAAGTAGCCTATTAAATATACAGTCGTGGTCAATAATAATCATCCACATATGGGTATCTCAAACAATTTACTGTCTAATGTTTTCACGTTCATATATGATGTTATTGTTTTAAGTAGTGTGTAGCTAATCGTAGTAAGTTAAAAGATGGTGCTTAATTTATTTATTGGAAAGTTTATCAGGTAAGGAACAGAAGGAAGCTGTCAAAATTTTACATGAGTTACTCCTATATGGATGATTATATATGACCACGACTGTATGTTTGCATCAAGTACTTCTCTATGTTTAGTAAAGCATTTGACTACAACTGTATTTAGACAAGAACAAAATGACCTAATTTACACAGCCCTTTTTTAATATGTCTGGGAACTTTTGATCACAACTGTATTTAGACAAGAACAGTAGACAATAATGACTTAGTTAAGAGAGACCTCCTTCCATATGTGCATAATAACTTTTGACCACAAGTGTAGATACAAACCAGGAATTACATAACGTGAAAGCCTAAATATAATTTAGGCGGGAAGTGGATGACAGGAAACCACATAGAACAACTATATTGACTCGATTTGCTACACACACACCTACTGTCTTCAAACTCCTAGATGATGTACAGGTCAGGTCAGGTTCTTAGATGATGTTATGTTAGGTTGGGTCAGGTTAGGTTCTTAGATGATGTACAGGTCAGGTCAAGTTAGGTTCTTAGTTAGGTCAGGTTGTTAGATGAGGTACAGGTTAGTTAGGTTAGGTCAGGTCTAGTGAGGTTAGGTTAGGTTAGGTTAGGTCACACCAGATCAGATAATAACAGACATAGCATCAATCAATTACAAGTTAGTAACCTTTTGTTACATTGGAGTGCCTTGATTCCTCCAACGTATGCCAGGAAACAACAGAACCAGAAGAACACAAAATTATATATATATATATATATATATATATATATATATATATATATATATATATATATATATATATATATATAAAATCAAGGGGTCTGAATTTTGCCATACTTTCGCCAAGTCCTCGCTCTACGAGCGAATGTTTATGTATATAATTTATTCATCTATTAATTTATTTATTTATTTACACATATTATTCATTTCATATTTATTCATCTATTAATTTATTTATTTACACATGTTATATACGTTTCATATTTACCCATGTATATTATTAAGTCATTTATTAATTAATTTATTTACACAGGTTATTTATCTATTTACACATTATACTTTCCATATTTACCCATGTATATATATAATTTAATTCATCTAAAATACTAATGCAATACATTAGTTTTCCATATATATTTATTTACACATGTTATAATTTTCATATTTATTCATGTATAATATTTATCCATCTACAATACCAATGCATTTATTCATACTATATAATGTATTTATTTACCTAGGCAGCAGACACCAACCCAAAATCCGAGGAGGTCATGAGTCGAACCAACTTGTGCCACTACAACGAGATCACAGTGTCAGCCCTGAGGGGGTCGGGTGTCAATGTATGGGACAGTACCTTACCCTTGTCCCTCGGTTACAACCACCAGTGTTCCCTTCATCCCACCAGGACCTCTGTCAACTACTGGTGGAAGTGCCATGACAAGAGACACGTTGCTGAATCACAATTGATACTAAAAAAAAAACTTTTTATATGTAATTTTCAAATAAAATAAAGCTTTTCCTGCCTAAAATAATAATTAATAATAATCTAATTAATAGATCAACTAGTTTCACATTTTTAGGGGTCACGTTTGATGAAAACCTCAATTTCAGATCCCATATCAATAATGTTTCGCAAAAACTTTCAAGAAACACTGCTATGCTGTACCGGTTAAGAGATTCTATGCCTTATGAAATACTAAAAACCCTGTATTATGCACATATATATCCACACCTTCTCTACTGCAATCTTATCTGGAGTAAAGTCATGGTCTAATGTACTGCAACCTGGTGAATAAAAGCGAGCTATTTGAATTAATTTTATGAACCAAAATTGCACACACCAACAGCTATAGTTTCGGATCATTTTTCGAAGCCATCTCATTGGAAGGTGTTGCAGTACATTAGACCATGACTTTACCACTTATGCCACCCATTTAACATTCCTGAACATACTACACAAACAGATCATTCGAATCATCACAAACAGTTTTTACCTTGAACACACCACCCCTCTCTTTAAAAACACAAAAATCCTTAAACTTCATGATATCACTAAACTTTCAGTTGCAAACTCTATGTACAAAAATCAGATCATTGCCTCATTTCCTTCTCCTCAATATCCCACACGACACAGAGAGCAGCTCTGCCTTACATCCCATCGCATTACCCTCTTCAGACACTCCACTATGTACCAGGGACCTTTGATCTGGAATTCCCTTACCCAAGATATAAAAAATGCTCCATCTCTAAACACTTTTAAACACAAACTTAAAAAACATCTGCTGGATTCTTATTGATTGTTTCTAATAAAATTTCCATTTACTTTTAGTCATGTTTTACATAATCTTAACCTTGTTTTGTTCGGTAATGAATTGTTCATGTATTTTTTCCATCACTCCATATATGTAGACTTATGTTTAGTTTTGTTTCATAATATAACTTTGTGTCTTATATATTATTTGCTTTTCAATATATTAATTTATCTTTCTTTATTTAGTTTGGTCTTTCTTCTTCAACAATGTGTATTGATTTAGCTTTACTTTTTTTATTTATTGTATAATACTACTATTGTATTTTCTAGTTAGTGTTTAATGGTTTGTCTTTTAATTAAATATTCATTGTTTCACTGATTTTATTGCATTATTCCTATTGTTTGTATGTTTATAAATATTTTGTATACACTTTACCTGAAAAGCTTATGCTTATAAAAAGGCTGGCCTCAATATGTATCCTAAATGAAAACTACTATGTAACTACTCTTAATTGGCTATAAATAAATATTTCAAATGTTTCTCTCTCTCTCCTTAATACACCCACTCCCTCCTTTATCTCCCCATCCCCCCCCCCACTACTCCTCCCTATTTCCTTCCCTCCCTCCTTCCTTGACGTGGTGGGGGGCTTGCATGTCTCTGGCGAGCTAGACTAGAAGGGGCTCCGGCCCCTGCTCTGCCCCGATTTCGTGAGAGAGGGCTTCCCTCCTTCCCTCCCTTCACCCAAATCTTCCCTCCCTTCCTCACTCCCTCCCTTCACCTAAACCTTCCCTCTCCTCCCTTCACCCAAACCTTCCCTCTCCTCCCTCCCTTCACCCAAGCCTTCCCTCCCTCCCTCCCATCACCCAAACCTTCCCTCCCTCTCCTCACTCCCTCCCTTCCATAACTCCCTCCATTAATACTGTAATACTTTCTTAGATATCTCCATACTTTCCTTCTGTGAAATACATCTTTATTTATCAATTATAGCGGTGATACCCGACGTTGTCCGGGTGAAGATCCTTCATGTGGTTTTGTCAATAAATTTCCTCTAATTATTTTTATGTGGACTTATTAGGAGAGTGGGAGGAGTCCATTATCCTGTGTGGTTGCTGGGCCCCCAGAGAAACCATGCCATCTTTACAACCACAAAAGTATATATATAGGGAACCAATACATTGCAAAGTAAATGATTTATCAGTACCAATTCTTAATAAAATAGTAACTCATTTAACGTGAGTGCTGCAACACCCCGTCTCAGAAATAGTAACCCTTTTAACGTGAGTGCTGCAACACCCCATCTAAGAGCGACCACACCTACTTTTCCTTCATATATTGAAAAAAAAAAAACGATTATAATGAAACTGACACTTGAAAGGGATAAGGTAAAAATACTACTAAATGTCTGAGACACCAAAACATCTTTAATAATTGATAAACACACAACTACAGAAAGAATTAATTCAGATCCACCTCTGAGACGTTATGCTGCACTGTCAGTCCGTCGGAACCATTAGAACTGAAGAAAACGGTTCCTGCCCAGCCCTACTGCAGAAGTTCAAACCCCCCATTGGTCATTTAAAAAAAATTGTAGGCCGAGGACACTTCCCAGGCTTCATCCATCAGAATGATGTATTACTTTTTACTCAAGGTAAAACGATGTGGCCATGCATAGCGGCTAAACACACACACACACACACACACACAGACGGAGTATTTTATATATATAGATGAACAACTTAACAGTTATAATCAGTCAGTTCATTTCTTAGGTGTAGAAAACGGTGATGTTATACAGTTGCGGTCAAATATAATCATCCATATAGGGGTAACTCACGTAAGAATTTGAGAGCTTCCCTCTGTTCCTTAGATGATAAACTTTCCAATAAATAGGTTAACTACCATATTTTAATTTACAACAAGCAGCTACACACTACTTAAAACATTAACATCATATGTGAAAGTGAAAATATTAAACAGTAAATAGTTTGAGATTTCCATACGTGGATGATTATTATTTACCGCGACTGTACATATCATTCCCTTATACACAACGAACATTAATAATAGAATAATATACTTTTGATACATTGGAGCGTATTGATTCCTCCAAAGTATTCCAGGAAACAGGATTAATAAAAAAAATAATGGTGTCCTGTTGCTTGGAATAGTTTGGAGGAATCATTTGCTCCATCCTGACCACCAGTTTACTGTATACTACCCCATTCAAGGTGGTAATTATTTTTTGGTACATTGGAGTGCCTTGATTCCTCCAAAGAATGCCAGGAAGCAACAGGACCAGAAGAGAAAAAATAATGGTGTTCTGTTGTTGCATGGAATAGTTTGGAGGATTCAGTTGCTCCAGATTTACCAACTACCTCATTATAGGACCCTTTGTGTGTGTGATGTAGTCAGTAAATTGGAGATAAATAAGTCCTTCAAATATTGCCACGAAACACACGCACACACTCGCACACACACCTATAGGGAAGGAGCTTGTTTCGTGGCATAGTCAGGATGAATCAGAAGCCTCTAATTCTCAACACAGTCAGAGGGTCGTTTAATTAAAGATGGATGTGGACTGAAAATTAGAGAATGCAATGAATGTGGTATTATGATTGTGATTTGTACCACACACACACACACACACACACACACACACACACACCATCACCAACATCAAATATATAATAATAATCCAAGAGTCGTGTAAACAAACCAATGATCTTCAGATTGATGCACAATAACCACGGTGATTGTGTTGATGTTGGACGAGAAAGTATGTACAGTTGGACACATGAATGGGTGGTACAGCCCAGTAGGTGAAAGATACTTGTCACATTTGTGTAACCAGTATCTATTATCAGATACTTGCTTTTTATTACCATCCTCAATACTGACTTCTACCCCTGATATCTCCTATTTGGCACTAATTAAGGAACTTGGTATTGGGAGAAATTGACCATCTTTCACTTGGGCTATACCACCCATTCATGTGTCCAACTCTATGAATTACAGGCATCTTTCTGTAAACAAACCAATACTCTTCCTTCACGATATACAATAACCACGGTAAGTGCGTTGTTGTTGCTGGAGGAGGAAGAGGAGGAGGAGGAGATAGGAATTACAGGTATCTTACTGTAAACAAACCAATACTCTTCCTTACGATACACAATGACCACGGTGAATGTGTTGCTGGACGAGGAGATAGGAATTACAGGCATGATTCAGCAACATGTCCACATACTGCTCCACCAATACATAACCTACGTGTCTCTTGTCATGGCACTTCCACCAGTAGTTGACAGAAGTCCTGGTGGGATGAAGGGAACACTGGTGGTTGTAACCGAGGGACAAGGGTAAGGTACTGTCCCATACATTGACACCCGACCCCCTCAGGGCTGACACTGTGATCTCGTTGTAGTGGCACAAGTTGGTTCGACTCATGACCTCCTCGGATTTTGGGTTGGTGTCTGCTGCCTAGGTAAATAAATACATTATATAGTATGAATAAATGCATTGGTATTGTAGATGGATAAATATTATACATGAATAAATATGAAAATTATAACATGTGTAAATAAATATATATGGAAAACTAATGTATTGCATTAGTATTTTAGATGAATTAAATTATATATATACATGGGTAAATATGGAAAGTATAATATGTGTAAATAGATAAATAACCTGTGTAAATAAATTAATTAATAAATGACTTAATAATATACATGGGTAAATATGAAATGTATATAACATGTGTAAATAAATAAATTAATAGATGAATAAATATGAAATGCATAATATGTGTAAATAAATAAATTAATAGATGAATAAATTATATACATAAACATTCGCTCGTAGAGCGAGGACTTAGCGAAAGTATGGCAAAATTCAGACCCCTTGATTTTCGACCTAATGCTCAAATTACGAGTTTTAGGAATACGGCCATCGCTCAAGTACCACCAGAAGCAGAAATGAACATGGCATGTTACAGAAAAAGTTTGATCAAAATCGAATCTGAAGAACTGAAGTTATAGCAGTTTGAAGATATTTAGTTTTTTGACGATTTTGACCTTGATTTTTTACTTTTGACCTTGAAAGTCAATTGGTGTCATCGTTACATAGTTACAACCTGTGGTTAATGGTAGTGATGGGGTGGTAGTATTGGTGTTAATGGTAGTGATGGGGTGGTGGTATTGGTGTTAATGGTAGTGATGGGGTGGTGGTATTGGTGTTAATGGTAGTGATGGGGTGGTGGTATTGGTGTTAATGGTAGTGATGGGGTGGTGGTATTGGTGTTAATGGTAGTGATGGGGTGGTGGTATTGGTGTTTGGTGGTATTGGTGTTAATGGTAGTGATGGGGTGGTGGTATTGGTGTTTGGTGGTATTGGTGTTAATGGTAGTGATGGGGTGGTGGTATTGGTGTTAATGGTAGTGATGGGGGTGGTGGTATTGGTGTTAGTGGTAGTGATAAGAGTGGTGGTATTGGTGTTAGTGTTATTGATATTGGTGGTAGTGGTGAAGGTACAATCAGTGACGTCATTGTCAGTAGTTGTGTTGGTGTTGTAAATGGTACTGGTGTTGGTGGTATCATTGTCAGTAGTAACGTTGGTGTTGTCAGTGGTGGTGGTGACGTTGGCAATGGTGATAGTGCACGTGGTTGTGGTCGTAGTTATGATGAAATTGTCAGCGGAGGTATGGATAACAATGTTGGGGGTAGTATGGGTCATTGTTGTCGTATCTGTTGCTACTGGGGAGATAGTCGAAGTACGGGGGTCGTCTGATGGAATGATAGGTGTTGTGTGGTCGTTTTCAGGTGTGTGTGTTGTCGTGTATTCGTGTTGTGTGACCGTCGTTTTAAGGGGCTTCATACACCCATCCTTAATGAAGTAATACCCTTGACACTCTCCCAGTTGGCCCACACACATCACGGTCAGCGAGTTAAGACCCTTGTGGTTCTGTGTGTCGTGGAGAGAAGTGGGTGAGAGGACGAATGTGCAGGATGAATCCAACTCGAAATTCTAACCGTGCCTAGGAGTTGGGAATCAGGAATCAGCAATGAGAGAACGTGAAATCAGGCAGGAGTCTAGGGAGCATATGAAGAAGATGGGGGAGGGTTGGAAGATATAATAAGAGGGAAAAGGGAGTGCTAACCCCTTCTAACAACCCCCAACCCTCACAAATACACACAGACACACACACACACCTTGAACACTTTAACCTGAGGACACGTGTAGGTGGCTGTGGCAAGAAAGGAGAGGTCTCCATCGTGGTTCAGTTCAGGAGTGGTGTCATCAGCAGTAGTGGGTAGGGGTGGGGGACGCTGGCAATCTGGTGGTGGTGGGTGGTGGTTTTAATAATGGTGGTGGGGGTAGTGGAATTTTTGTTAGTGAGTTTAGTTCTAAGAAACAATATATTTCCTGCAAGTACAAATTATGTCCATCAAAATACTGCACTCGCCACCCAATTCGTTAGGCAGGTTTCTCGGTGTGGGGTAAGTCTTGTTGATAGTCTGTCTCTCCGTCCAGCGGGTCGTGTGTGTGAGGCTTTTTATTTAATATGTTCCGACAATGGACATAGGCTTCATTAAGCCCGTTACCCTGTCCCAGGTCAACTGTTGCTCACACACACACGTCACAACTCCCGAGACTCCACAGAGGGAGGAAAGTGAGGATAATTCTCAAATACTGCATCTGTTTTAAATTTAAGGCGGTATTCCACTGAGGCAACACAGCAACATGTTGTATGCGATTTGTAGAGCTTTCAACAAAAATGTTGAATGCGGCTTTCAACATTATGTTGAATGCTGCCGCAACAAGCAACATCGTTGTTGCTTGTTGCATGCGGCGTACGATGTTGACTGTTGAATGCAACAAGACCAATTCCATTGATTCAACAAAAGCTCAGTTGTCAACAAGATGTCTCAGGTGACGGTCACTGCTGCTGCGTATTTAGTGATACGTAATGCCCGCAAAACACGTAAAAGGAAACATCGATGGTGGAAGAAAGAACCGTTTATTGGCAATATCACAGCTCATAATGACTTTCTTGGAAGGTTACTTGTCAATGATCAATCCTTATTTACAAACTTTTCAAGGATGAGTGTGGAGGACTTTAATATCCTTCTCGAGAAAGTAGGGCCGAAAATCATGAAGAGTGACACGAATTGCCGAGAAGCCATACCACCTAAAATCCGGCTTCTAGTCACATTGCGTTTCACATTGGTATTGTTCAGCTAATAGCCGCAGTGCATCAAGTTTTACTAGATTATTTTTATAATCTTTTAACCGTATATCCCATAGGACTGGACTATTTCTGTAACTTTCTATGAAGTCCGCGGTTTTCTCTTGGGACCAGCTCATTTTGTTGCTTTCAACACCACTGATTTCCCGTGACTGGCGGGTAGGCGTTCAACACCAGGCAACAGGCTAAAACTTATTGAATGCGGCACGCTACACGTCAACATGTTGAAATGTGTTGTATGCCACACAGCCGCATGCTACATGTTGCCTTCTGTTGAACCAGTGGAATCGCACTTAGGATATGCAACAGTGTTGCATGACACATGTTGCCATAATGTTGCCTCAGTGGAATACCGCCTTAAATTATGGTACTGTACCAGCGAGGGTGTTTTACAACGTTCGGTGGGCTTATAGTTAGTGCCTGAAACTCAAATCGGAAGAGCAAATAATCTCAGGCCCACACCTGAGAGGATCGATCTCCCGACCTCTAGATTATGAGTCCAGAACACTAACCACTCGACCACCTCCTATATTGTGTCGCCTCACCTGGTAGTGGATTTGATCTCAGTGTCACCACTCTGTGTCTGTCTCTCTCTCTATGCCTTGTTAATAGATGGAGTCACCATCCAATTTAGACACGTAGGCCGAGGTGTTTGGTAATTGATTGCAAACACAAGCGAACTATAAATGTTTTCTAACACAATTATATAAAAGATATTTGAGTAGCTTAAATAATTTGTAACCTTTACACTTAAATATTTCGGACACTTGTAAAAAAACAAAAACAAAATATGAGCCATTATTGTTAGGGATCAATTTGTTTTTATTCTGAATATGTTAAGAAGCATTAATAAAGCAATATAAGTCAACAAAGAAATGAGAGGAGTCCTTCCCCAACAGTGACACAACTTGTGCTAAGCTTATATAATACAACTATGTATATCACTGTTTCAAGAATTATTTATCTAGTACAGTAGATCCATTATATATAACACTATTAAATTCTTGTATTTGTCTCTTCTTATATGCAATCTCTCTGTATAGTACAGTAGATCTTTTATATAACACTATAAAATACCTGTATCTATCTCTTCTTTAGTGCAATCCCTCATTGAAGACTAATATGTTATCACTACTACTAGATAAAGTGGTAAAGTAGCTGAAGGAAGAGTACATTAGATTCTACATTACTGTACTGAAACCCAAAGCACCCAAGTAGATTTTGAAGGCACGTTAAAGGAATATACTACACCACACTAACTCACAACGTCCTAACACAAATGATAGAAGGAGAAAGAAAAGGTGATACTATACAAACTAACCCACGACTCCCGGGTACTGGCAGATGTAGTGGCTGCGTCTCTCGTTACTTAAGAATCCCAGGATCTTACTAGAGTTGGTATAGAGGACAGTGAATTGCGCCGTGATCCAGGGGTGTTCCTTCTTCACCTCCACCTCTCCGCTCTGGTTGTACACGCCCTCCCACTCGTAACCAAAGTCGTTTCTGAAGAAAAGTATATTATTTTGTAGTTGGTATTTTTTGCTCTGTGTATTTGCTATGCATTGGAACGAGTTTTTAGTGAGGTCTGTGCAAGCCTATCATTCATTTTGCACAATGTGGTCAATAATACCTTGTCTTCCTCCTCAGACGGTATTGCTCTTTAACCCTTCTGTCCAGTTGTTGTATCTTAGAATTGATGTTGGTGTTGTCTCCGTGTTGTGTACAGTTGTGGACATACTTTAATTTTAATGACTAGTCTACAAGTATATGACAATATTATCAATTTGAGAAGTACTTGAACACAATCTTATCATACCAGAACACCCAAACTTACTGGAATTCCAACTTACTGTAATCCAAACTTACTGAAACTCCATGTTACCGAAACTTAAACTTACAGGAACCTTAACTTACCGATCAGAGAGGCCCAGTCCTGCTTCCTCGACCCCTGCCTGAAGGAGGAGATGCTGGAGGAAGGTGATCTGGATGTTGGTGGTCGGGGCAGCCAGCATGCCGCCCTCACTGCCACACTCCTTCAGGGCCTCATTTGCATACCAGTCCGTTCCCGGGGTCATGAGACGGTAGCAGAGGCCGTCGTAGCAGGTGTAGTTGGCAGGACAGGTCAAGGTCACGTCTGGAGAATTGGCTCGGTATCAGTAACATCTGGGTCTATAACATTCGTGATTGACAGACGACATTAAGGACACTGACTGAGTGATCATATAACTAAGTTATTGACTGAGGAAAAAATTGACTGACTGACTGACTGGCCTATTATATTTATTATTAATGGAACCAACCAACTAACAGACTGGCTAACTTACCAACGCAAGTGAGGTTAGCGGGATGGGAGGTGTCAGGAATCCATATGGGGCGCGAGGAGGAGAAGGAAGAGGAAGAGGTACTGGTAATATTGAGACTGGAGCAGGTTAGAGTCAACACGTTGCCCCCGCTGCAGAAGGCGTTGCCATGACCACAGGTGTAGTAGGCCTGGGCTCCCTCCTCCCGGTTACCATCCCACCACACCATCACCCCTCCGTCGTCAGTAGAAGGTGCCCAGGGGTCCTCTTGACACTCTGACGAAGGGGAGGGACTTGAATTGTGTTTGTGTGTGTGTGTGTGTGTGTGTGATTTATGAGAATTGGATGAGTTTCCTTGGCGTTGAACTATTTTCCCTCATATATTTTTCAGCTCTCTTCTGGTCTATCTAAGTGGGGATTGAGCGTCCTTTACCTCCCGTAGCTCGCTCTTGCTTTCTCTACTACTTAGTGTTCTTCCTTCCTACTGAGGAGGCATAGGGATGTATCGACGCCACCGCCCACTGTTTACGGTGCAATAGCCTCGGAGCGAGGGGCATGGGGAACCCCTCCTCTGTAAGTTTTCCCTAGAAATTTTTGTCATGGAGCACATACAAAGGAAAAGGGGAGAGGGAAGTATATGTATTTCCCGAAACCCCAAGAATATCAAAATTGGGACAATGAATGTGCGTGGATGTAGTAGTTGTAGGTAAGAGGAAGGATATTGGGAGAGGGTTTGTTGAAAGAAAGTTGGATGTACAGTACTAACATTGAGTGAGACAAAGTTGAAAGGGAAGGTTGAATGCGAATTTGGTTGTGTGATTGGTAGAGTGTCAGGGGTGGAGAGGGGAAGAGCAAGGGAAGGAGTGACTTTGATTCTGAGCGCAGATGTGAATCGGAATGTGGTAGAGTGGAGGGAGTGTTCGGCAAGGTTGATTTGGATAAGAGTAAAAATTGATCAGAAGACATGGGTGTTTGTGATTGTGTATGGACCGGGATGTGAAAGGGATGAGTGGGAGAGTGAACAGTTTTGGAATGAATTGGAGGGGTGTATACAGAGTTTGGGGCAGAATGTGAAAATCATACTTTTGGGAGATTTAAATGCAAGAGTGGAGAATAAGGTAGTAGATAGGGTTGTTGGTAAGTTTGGGGTGCCGGGAAGTAGGTAATGAGAGTGGTGAAAGAATGATTGTGTTATGTGTAGAGAGAGAGAGAGCTAGTAGTTACACCGCCCCGAAGGGGAAGGTGTATTGTTTTCGGTGCCGGATATTTATTTATTTATTTATTTATTTGTTCATGTGTTTGTTTATGGTCTAGCGTCCACTGGTTTAGCCATATGATGTTCATTTTTTTTCTGTTGATAGATATTCATCATAAAAAAAAATGATTAACTTTTGGGCAAAATCGGTCGAAGGTCAAGGTCACAAAAAATAAATATAGCAAAGGGCGAGTGGTTGATGTTGTTGCGGAAATTATCTTTATTAAGGGGCGGTGTGGGCATCGAATGGGATGATGTCTTGTTGGAAATACATTTGTTAAGAAATAGGATATATACGTGAGTAAGGCAGATAAATGGTAGATAGAGCTTTGATGTACTATGTGGTGGTGCCAAAGACTACTTTACAGTGTTTGTTGGATGTTAGAGAACTGAGGGGGGAAGGGCGTGGTATTTCGGACCATTTCCTAGTAGAGGGTAGGTTAAGAGTGGGTTTAAGAGTGGTATCAAGAAATAGGGAAGGAGTAAAGAGGGCTTTAAAAGTGAGTGAGTTGAGCAAGAAAGAAAAGATGTTGGAGTATCAAAAGGAGATTGCTAGGAATTGGAATGGAGTAAGGTAGAGGGAGACAGGTGAAGTAGAGGAGGAATGGGAAATGTTTAAAAGGGCAGTAGTAGGATGTACGGAGAAGGTTTGTGGTTGGAGACGGGTTGAGGGTGGTTTGAGGAACTGTACAATCCAGTGATAATAGAGTGTGAAAGAATTTCTAGAAAAGGTATACAGAGTTGAAGATAAAATGAGTATATAGGGACGTGCAGGTTGTATAGAATAGAGAGAGTGAAAATATAATGTGTGTACATGTATTCTTTAGTACTGTTTTGGTTTGTTTTTCTCCACAGAATCTGCAGAGGAAGACAGTGAGAGAGTACCGTTGTAAAGGCTAGTCAGTCATCATCATTGGTACGGCAGCCATCATGAACAGTGTTGCCAGATCTATTTGACATCATTTCCCTAACTTGACCTTTACAATTTCACTTGTTTACCTCAATAATTCTCTGTTTACTCTTGATCACTGACAGTCTTTTTGGTATTGTTTGTTCTGGTAGATCTTTCCCTGTTTATTCATGAACAATATTTATATAATATCCCTATGTGGAATTCAATATTACCTCAAACCATTTCTATGCATCTGGCAACACTGATGATGATAAAAATTATAAGTCAATGTAAAGACTGTGTATAATATTAACATTATTAATAGAAATATATAATTACATGAGATATAAAAATATGATGTTGACATTATAATAATTCGTTCATAATTATATATAAAGAGAGAGATATATATTATATTTATTATATATATAGTTTTATAATAACATTATAACAAGAAGAGCTCATTTGACAATTATAAAGATTGACCAAAATAAACAAAGCAGCAAGTTCAACATTACCAAGCAATTAATATTACTTGTACTTTGTATTTGAACACTTCAATGACATACAAACAGGTAGGAGGATAGTATGTATGTATAATACACTCCAATGACCTTCTATACATACATACAGGATATGTATGTATAATACACTTGAGGTAGAATCCTCCTCAGTCACATCCCTTGAGGTAGAATCCTCTCCAGTCATATCCCTTGAGGTAGAATCCTCCCCAGTCATATCCCTTGAGGTAGAATCCTCCCCAGTCACATCCCTTGAGGTAGAATCCTCCCCAGTCACATCCCTTGAGGTAGAATCCTCCCCAGTCACATCCCTTGAGATAGAATCCTCCCCAGTCACATCCCTTGAGATAGAATCCTCCCCAGTCATATCCCTTGAGGTAGAATCCTCCCTATCCTTACAATCACACCGACGCTCCACCTTACTTGTCCACATACCATAATTATGCTACTTATACCATAATTCAGTGTCTGTAATACCATGTACCATTCATTGTGTACCATGTACCATTCATTGTGTACCATGGACCATTCATTGTGTACCATGTACCATTCATTGTGTACCATGTACCATTCATTGTGTACCATGTACCATTCATTGTGTACCATGTACCATTCATTGTGTACCATGTACCATTCATTGTGTACCATGGACCATTCATTGTGTACCATGTACCATTCATTGTGTACCATGGACCATTCATTGTGTACCATGTACCATTCATTGTGTACCATGTACCATAATTTTGAGACATTTTATTTTCTCGTTCACAGCCTTAGATCTGACTCATCTGAGTCACCTGTCAAGGGACCTCGATTCCTGAAGGAGATTAAAAGTGCCGTGTCACCCTGTGTAGCTGTCAAAGGCTACTTATTACTCCACATCTCACTAGGAAACACATTGCTTTAATATGTAGGCTATAGGGTCATTTGTTTAATAGCATAGGTTGGAGGACTGAGAAACTCTAAATTTGGCGACTTCATCACAGGGTGGTCCATTAAAGGCTGTAAACCATACAACCAGAGTATGCTGAGATTTCTGACCACCTTAATTCCTCTCTCTTATTGTCTACTTTTGTTCTCTATTAATGTGAAGGTTGTAGTAGTGGTAGTAGTGAATGTGGTGGTGATGATTCCCATTTAGATGATTTTCCAAACAGACCATTCCCTGTGTAATGTTTGTTGTTTGTTGTTGGTGTTGACTATAACAAGAAAAATGCATTTGCCTTAACTTAATTATGTGATATTCCTCTGATTTATTGTATAATATAACCTGTTTATTAAAAAATGTGCTTATTAGTATAGATTAGTACAGTACAATAATAGTACCATAACTGATGGGCACAGCATACCATAATTTTGATGAAAGTACCATAATTTCAGCATTAGTGTACAATAATATGGGCAGGTCGGCAGTGCAACCCTGCCACACATATACTAAACTTATAACGTCCCCTAAAAATCATTTATTTCACTCACTCCTCCAAAAATATGACAGGAAACCGCTCCTTTGCCCCCTGCCATATCAAGCTCAGCTCACATGCCTTTTGTAGAAAGAGCCCTCTCCTTCTTTGCTACTATCTGGGTTACTCCACCTCTTTTTCTCTCACTGGAAAAATTTCTTCTCTGTGCCCTTGGTTCCCTATATCTGCTGTAATAGCTACAACTCTCCATACAGATATACCTACCTTGGTCTAAGGCCAACTGCCCTGTGATGGGTAAAACATTATTTATATCACTCCTCAGAACAAGATACACACAGCACATACAAATTTATACTGATGGTTCCCATATCCCTGACCCTCCATCAGTTGGTGCCTGTATTTATATACCAAAACAAAATAAAGCAGATGCTTGGAGGTTAAGATGGCAGAACAGAGTGGAAGAGTATGTAAAGGAGAGAAACATGAGGGGGAGGGGAGGGCTTGACCAAGTAAGGAGGGAGTGTTGGAACAGGGAAGACTGGAGACTTTTCTGCCGTGGCCACCCCCTTCGGGGGAGTTCCCGGAGGGAACGAGGCGTCAGAGCTATAGATAGATAGATAGCTTGGAGGTTGCCAGACACTGCTACTATACTAACAGCAGAACTATATGCCCTAGAACAAGCTCTTCAAGCCACCTACACATTCACCACACCTTGGTCCATAGCCATATTCACAGACTCATTCACAGCCCCACACTGACATACGCTTTACAACTAACTTCATTAACACACACACACACACACACTTTACAACTAACTTCATTAACACACACACACACTGACACACACTTTACAACTACAGTACTCAAAATGAGGGAAATTGTGTAATACTTACTGCATAATTAGCTATTGTACAAGAGCCATTATATTAAGGGATAACCAGCTTACCTGACTATCCGTACCCAAACTGACCAGGTGTGTACGATCTGTTCCAAGCACAACTACAACAACTTGAGTGACGAGGTGAGCCAGTTCCTGTGCGGTCCACGGCATACCAAAGCAGCACATCCTACAGCTTCCCGACCAACTTCTCAACACGTCAGTTCTCTACTTCATCCCTTTCACTCTCTCTTGTTTGGTCACTGTTTCTTTCTTTCTCTCTTGTACTTTTTGTCTTTGAATTTCTGTTATTTATATTGTTTTATTTTCTTGATTTGTTTCTTTATCATCATGGCACTGTGGTCATACAATCCCATCACTCTCTGGTTATTTCATTATCTTTCCCTCCCTCTCTCCTCTTCTTTGATCTCCATTAGGCTATATTAGTATACCCTTCACTATCACTTGGCTTATCCCTGTCTCTTTCTCTCTCACTGTCTCTCTCTTATTATAGGATAGATTTGTCTACATTTTTTTATCCAACAAAATGTTTGTGTCACTCTCTCTGGCTCGGTTTTGGTCAGTCTCTGTTTGTTTGTCTGTTCCTCTATATTTATTTGTCTCAAGTTATCTTTGCATTCCTGTACAGTCATTTTATTTTGTTATTGTTCTAGCTCAATACTATGTCAGTATGTACTGCTTTTATTTACTCCTTAATTTGTTTTTCAGGACTCTTTCAGTCTCTTGTTTAGATCTGTACAGTATTACATTTTCATTACATATATGGTTTCATTTGTAAATCTGTTAAAGCCATCATTATCTTTTTTTTTTCCTTTCATACCTTCTCGAACCTTTCTCATATTGTCTCACTTCCTTGACCTCCTTTTCTGTATCTGTGTGTGTTAGAGCTGCTAATTTTTTATGCTATTCTGTTTAAAGCTGAATGTTTGTTTTTGTGTGGATATTAACAAGTCTGTTAGAGTACAATATCAACCCTTTATAAACTAAAACACAGCTCTATAAATTTGTCTAACATTTTCACCCTATCTTTATAGATGAAGATATATCCAGTAATGCTAGATGGTTAGCCAGTTCTAGACATGCTAATCATTGATTTTCTTAAATACTTTATGTAATGTATTATACAGTACTGTATAGTATATACAATACAGTATTCAGTCTGATATTCTGTTCCTGTAATTCACCAAAAATATCCACAGCTTGTATGTTGGTACATATTACAGTAAAGTACAGACTAAAGTATGACTTTCCTATAACCACAGGATGGTGAGTTTATTAATCACAGTGAATCTTAAAACTTTTACAATTTTAGCTGTAGACATTTAATGATGGATACAGAAAAGGTGACTTGAAGTGGTGCCTTTTCTGCAGTTGCTATATTTTACATTGTGGGTTTATAGTAGCTTATCACCATTAAGTTGACTGTGTTCAGTACTGTAGTCAGTGCTGTGTTGTCATCAAGGGTGGCAATACAGGACGGTACAACAAAAATATTATAATTCCGCACGCTTAAAAATATTGTATCATAATTTCATACCTTACCCAAAGAACCGTACCGTACTAGTAAGAAAAAATAAGAGTTTGTACCGTAATTTTGTACCCAATATCGTACCAATGCCATAAATTACATCTCTAAAATTAATCAACTATATGAACTACCTCTGTAAACCGTTCCTTGTCCAGACTCAAGATTAAGTTCCTATAATTGTGTTTTTACTTTTGTTATTAGTGAATATCACTGTAAATATACTAATATAACTGTAAATACAGTAAGTGTGTGTGTGACTGTGGAAGAGAGAAAATTTTATATAATAGGATTATAGGAGACACGAACTTTTTCTTTTATGAAATGAACTTGCCAATGTATTCTTTTCTGGAACTTGCACTAGGTTACCAAGGGTGAAGGCTGCAGTATATTATTACAAGGCAATGAGGCATACACCATGATAATTCAAGGCTAAATTAGAACTGCAATTTTTTTTTTTCTGTTAGCAGGTGCAGTAATATGAACTTACATAATGGACTATACTGTACACATTTTCCATATTTGTCTTGGAATCAACTAAAGAAACCAACCAATAAAACATTAAGAGGAAATACTAAACAGACGTCAACTTATCATCATCATCATCATCATTTTCGTTTAACGTCCGTATTTTCCCATTTAGGATTGGGTTGGACGGGCGATGACAGTTCTCCACATCTGTCTATCTTGTACCATATGTTCTTCTATTCCCATTAAATTCATATCTTCCATTACACACGTTTTCCACTTTTTCTTGGGCCTTCCCACCGGTCGCCGGCCCTCGACTCTCACCTCCTCTACCTCACTCGACACACACCCCTCCGCTTTTCTCACATGTCCAAACCATCTCAGTCTTCTCTGCCTCAAACTAACAGAAAGGTCTTCAACCCCACACATCTCTGCCACTTCACTGCTAGACCTCCCATCTTGCCACTTTATTCCTGCCATGTATCTCAGCATTCTACGGTCACAGCTGCGTATAACCTCCATCACTCTGTTTGTCAATGCCCATGTTTCTGTTCCATACATAAGAGCAGGTCTCACACAGGCTTCGTATGTCCTTCCTCTGGTCTTCAGCCCTATGCTGCGGTTCACCAATAAACTGGCCATTTCTCGCCATCTTCCCCATGTAGTTGCTACTCTCGCTCTTACCGCTCTTTCTACTCCTGTTTCACAGTCCAACACATCTCCCAAGTAGCAGAACTGTTGCACTTCCTCTAACACGCCTCCATTTACCATCAACCCGGCATCCTCTTCATCACCATCACTATCACTACCCATCCCCTCCCATATTTGTTACTTCTTCCTTTGATTGTGCTGTCAAGACCAGATCATCGGCATAGAGCAGTTCCCACGGACCATTTCCTCTTGCCAATTTAGTAGCCTCCTCCATTACTGTGATGAAGAGTAGTGGACTAAGAGCTGATCCCTGGTGTACTCCCACTCCAATGTCAAACTCCTCTGATGTTCCTGCCTTTGTTTTCACCCTTGACCTTGATTCCACATACAGAGACATGACTGCAGCCACAAGCCTTTCTGGCACTTTTTGTCTCCTCGGTGCCCACTCAATTGCTCTCCTTGGCACTCGATCAAATGCCTTCTCGAGGTCCACAAACACATGGTACAACTTCTTCTTCTTCTCACTGAACTTTTCCTGCATTTGCCTCACTATAAAAATTGCATCTATTGTTGACTTTCCTGGGCAAAATCCAAACTGCCGACTATCTACTTTTATCAGTTTCCTCAACCTCTCCTCCAATTCCTTCTCAAATAGTTTCATTCCATGCTCCAATAGTCTAATTCCCCTATATTTTCCACACTCCAGGGCATCTCCTTTTCCTTTATATATTGGGACAGTCTCACTACTTTTCCAGCCTTCAGGAATTTCTCCCTCATTAACTATACTTCTAAATACTCTTGTTAAATCTACTAAGACACCTGCTTTCTTTATCAAGTCACTTGTCATTCCCATTGGACCTGCCGCTCTTCCATTTTTCATTCCTTGTAATGCTCTCTTCACTTCCTCTTCTGATATTTCTTCTATGGTCCTTCTACCATGTCCGTCTCTTCCAGCATGTGTTCATTTTCCTCATTTAACAAGTCTTCAAAGTAACATCTCCACCTCCCAAGTATCTCTTTTGTATTTATCTTGATAACTCCCCTTTCATCCTTTATATACTTTGCATTTTATTAGAGGACTCCCGAGTCCCGAGTCACTGGACACGAACTGAACACGACAACGACAGTCTACGAGCAGACAAGTAGATGACTGTATAGTGTACACACACACAGATTTGCTAAAACGTTCGTCAAGAAAATTATTTAGTTGTCTTTTCATCCGGATATTAGGTTATTCTTGACAGAGGACAGTGGAATGTATATTCAAATTTTTAATAAAGTACGAAAAGGGTACGAGAAAAGTACGGGAAAGGCAGGAGAAAATAACGTAATTTTGTACCGTACCGTAAACAACAAGAATTATCATACCGTAATTTCATACCGTGCTTTTAGATTAAAAAATAACATACGGTACCGTACCGTACCGTACTGCCACCCTTGGTTGTCATACAGTTGTGTTTGGTGACATTGTTTGCTGGTGATTTTAAGTGAATACAAAACTAATATGGATGGATGTAAAAATGATTTGTTTTTTTACACTGCAATGCTCATTTGACTAACCCAAAACAATACATGGGATTATACAGAGCGCTGGGACAGATGCTCTCCCCAATGGTGGCCAGTATGTAGGTCACCTCCACAGACCCACTCTCCTCCTCCTCCTCCCACCACTATCCATCTTGCTAGCAGGCCCCATCTTCTCCTCCTCCCCCTAGCAGAACCCTACTTATCAACCTTATCCCAACATTGTTCTCCTTGAAAGTAGAGCCTCTCTCCTCCTCCTCCCCTTCCCTACACCTTCCTTTTTTGCTAGCACCCACTTCTCACCCTACACCTCATCCTCTAAACACCATCCTCCTTAGTTTCATACAAGATAGCCTTACACCTTTAATAGGTGAAATATAATTCATATATAAAAAGGCTTTAGTATCAGTAATAATGATAGGTTTATGACAAGGTAGTATAGGTATTATTCTCAATAAATTTTTAAGTAGTATAAGTAATTATACTGTAATTATTTATGCAGTACCATAGTATTTATCTTAATGAAAGCCGACACCTACGTTTTATGATGTCGTAGCTTAATTTGTATTCTAAACTTTGTTTAGCCAAATTAATGAATGAAAACTGAATATATTATGTATGATTTGGTCCTTTTTCTTAGAGCCAGTAAACTCACATTAATTTTACAGTTGTGGTCAGTTTTTAGCTCTTGCTTAAGCCGAGAGCTCTAGGTCTTATCGTAATTATTCTTATTCTTGGGGCGACAACTTCTTAAAAGAGGTTCAACTGACTCACTCACTCACTCTCTTCCTCCCATCCATTTTCTTTTACCGACATTGAATCATTTATCCGAGGGGTTCACCCTCAATAAAAAGGGTTCATTTTCAAAATTTCAATATAACCATATGAATACAAAAATCCAGATAAAACATAATTAATATTTTTGAGACCTTTACATATGGAGATTTTATTATTTCACTTGAATTATTAAGAGCCGGAGCTTTTGAAGGGTTTTCCTTCATGTTCTTGTTGGTTTGATACAGTAACTTCATTAACACACACACTTTACAACTAACTTAATTAACACACACACACTGACACATGCTTTACAACTAACTTTAATAACACACACACAACCAGACACACCACAATACCTCCTACTACATTGTCCTCGTCACCACACACACACAACCAGACACACAACACCACCTACTACACTGTCCTGACCTAACCTGACCTAACCTAACCTAACCTTACCTGACCTAATCTAGCCTTACCTATTTAGTCTGACCTAACCTAATATGACCTAACCTAATATACATAAACCTAACCTGACCTAACCTAACCTAATCTAGACCACAGCAGACTATAGGGACCTACAGTACAGTAGGTGTGGTTGATATTGTGTGGTAAGGATTTTGCATGTTTATATATTCACGTTAAGTATTTCGTCTGTTTTGAACTAAACTACTATACGTTTCAGCACCGGACAGACGCTGTATTTCGTAAATATCTCCTAAATGAATCTTTGTATAAGTATAATATTTCAGCACACTACCTTTAACATCCGAGCGTAATTTATGGCTGACATACCATATTCCTATGTGTGTTATGTTAGGAGTTTACTGAGTGATATTAAGCCCAATCCAGTCATCATATCTAAGGCGTTATAGAGAATGGGACGAGTGTGGGGTACTGGTGTAACCCCTCCACCAACACCCAGAACACCCCCACACCACTCCTTCCTTCCCTACCCCACACTTTACTTCGAATGCGTCAATATGACTGCCCAGCTTTGTGTTATTTTTCACAAGTAAACTCGCATAACACATATAGGAATATGGTATGTTAGCCATAAATTACGCCCGGATGTTAACCCCTACAGACCGGAGCACGACATAGACCGTCATACGGTAAGAGCCGGGTTACGACATACACCGTCACAGCGATTTAGCGCTATTTCCCGCCATGTAGGGCTAGTTTTTCTTGTCGTTGGACGAGAAAATACACTCACAATATTGATCCGCTACCCACTCGGTCGATTCTGGGACCCCACGATGGCTGGGCGATTTTTAAGTATTTCCCCTTGTCCGAATTTGTGCTCTAACGATCGTAACACAATACCGTAGTGAATATATGTACGTGACAGTGATACCATGATATTCCTACAAGGTTACAAATTATTATTTAGTGTATAGATCATGACACACGATACATAATGGTAATAATAAGAACAATAACACCACAAACACGCCCAGGCAGGGGAGAGAATGATGATAAATATACGTGTTTCCTACGGTACAAATCAGTTTGTATATCATTTTCTAAGTGACAGTTACACGATGATATATTTCTACAAGTGTTCATACTATTTTTAGTGTTGTAATCATGACATACAATAGATAACAGTAGTAATACGAGTGAGTTGACAATGGACTTGCGCGGTAAACTGAACACCCAGGCCGCTTCCACACAGACACAGTTGCGATGGTCTAATTAAACTCGCCCTATCTCCACAACTATTCATTGTACAGCCCTCCCGATGGTACCATTGGAAAGAGGAAGAGTGAAGAGTTGAAGGTAAGGATGGAACAATCTTGAAGTCAGTACACTAGATAGGTTAAGAGTGTGAGCGTTGTGAATATAGGGCAAATCGAGGAATTTTGACGCGACCTGCTGAGTAAAACTGGGAGGCAAGGTGGGGGGGGGGGGTCCCGGAGCATATTTGTTAAAGGTAGTGTGCTGAAATATTATACTTATACAAAGAATAATTTAGGAGATATTTACAAAAAACAGCGTCTGTCCGGCGCTGAAACATATAGTGCGTATAATAGAAACACTTTTTTTTGTTTTTACTTTCTATTAGTTTATTGGATATCCTTTGGCATTTGTAACAAGGTTCAGTTGTTTTGGAAGAGAGTCTCCTACATTGTGGAGGTACTGTATTGTAGGTTTGAGGCTTGGTGTCCTTGAGCTTTGGTAGTGAAGATACATCATATTTCTGCAGTAGTGCAGATACATCATAGTTCTACAACCCAGACTTGATCTTTCCCCAGAGAGCATGTATGACCTTTATCTGAGCTTTTGTGAGCTGTGTATTCTTTGGCATGGTTAGCAGTAGAGGGAATGGAAATAGGTTTGTCTTGCAACATAATTGGCGCATGACTGAAACAATAAAATTGGCGTGAGACAGAATCACAGAGTGGCATACATCCACAAAGTACAAGAGTTGCCAGATCCCTCAAGAATTAACATGGTGGCAAGGGTATTGTGTCTCCTGCCCGTTTTCTATGTCCCGCCAACCGCACATATATCAACCACGCCTACTTTAACTGAGGCCAATTACCAGGACCTAACTGGACATAGACTATTTTTGGTGCTACAGAACATTATAGTAAATATTCAGTAAATGTTCAAATGATGTAAGACTGGTATTGTTATTGTTTCAGATATGAAGTAACACTGTAGCCCTGACACCAATAACAGTGTGGTTGGCAGCCCTGACAACAGTAATAACCAAGTGGTCATATTGGTGGCAGAATAAAGCTGCGTTAGTGATGGAGGTGGAAGGAAGTGACACCATCAATGTTGTCAGAGAAGAGAAGTGTAACAAGTTGGTCTGTCAACAATGTGGTCGAAAGTTTAGTAGGAAATGCCATCTCACTCAGCATTTGTTAACTCATACCGCAAAGAAAATGTTTATGTGTGATGAGTGTGGTAAAGAGTTTAATAGGAAATCTTATCTTAAAAAACACATACTTATACACACAGGAGAGAGGAACTTTGAATGTGATGAGTGTGGTAAAAAGTTTGTGACAAAGAGTGTTTTAAAGGATCACATACTTGCACACACAAGAGAGAAGAACTTTGAATGTGACGAATGTGGTAAAAAGTTTGTGACAAAGAATGTTCTAAAGAATCACATACTTATACACACAGGAGAGAGGAACTTTGAATGTGATGAGTGTGGTAAAAAGTTTGTGACAAAGGGTAATCTAAAGGAGCACATACTTATACACACAGGAGAGAAGAACTTTGAATGTGAAGAATGTGGTAAAAAGTTTGTGACAAAAAGTGTTATAAAGAATCACATACTTATACACACAGGAGAGAAGAACTTTGAATGTGAAGAATGTGGTAAAAAGTTTGTGACAAATAGTGATCTAAAGAAGCACATACTTATACACACAGGAGAGAGGAACTTTGAATGTAATGAGTGTGGTAAAAAGTTTGGGAGAAAGAGTAATTTAAGGAAGCACATTCTTATACACACAGGAGAGAAGAACTTTGAATGTAATAAATGTGGTAAACAATTTGGTAGGAAATCTCACCTTACTAGACATTTAATAGTTCATACAAGAGTATAGGATTTTGAATGTGATATACAGTTTATGACTAAAGATGAACTAAATAAACACATACTTATACACACAGGAGAGAGGAACTTTGAATGTGAAGAATGTGGTAAAAAGTGTGTGAGAAAGGGCACAACAAAGTTTGTAAATATCTGCACTGGAAAATTTGCAAAGAAATGCAAGTGGAAGCCGCGGAAAAAGTCTGGGAGCACGAACCGCCACCGATTGCTTCAAATGGAAATATCATCATATTCTAAGAATCTAAGATTAAACTATTCCAGCTGGCAGATACATCGAGGGAGGAGCAATTAAGCCCGACATCGTCATATGGGATAGAGGAAAGAAAACAGCCAAGATCATTGATGTAACAGTCCCCAATGACTACGGGCTAAATAGAGCTGAAAGGGAAAAAAAATCACCAAGTACCAAGACCTCAAAAATGACCTGAGAACAACATTGTCATTAAAAGAAATAGATATTTTACAGGTAGTGGTAGGCGCGATGGGTATTATGAAGAAGAACCTAAAGGATTACCTTGAGGCTATTCCCGGACGACCAAGCGCCTGTGAGGTGCAGATTGCTACCATCAAGGGAACTGTCATCATTCTGAAGAGGACCCTTGGATACAAGGAATTCAACGCTTAGGGTGCAACTATAGGCCTCAGGGAGAGGCCCATTGCTACCCTGCTGAAAATTCTGCTAAGAAGAATAAAAAAAGAGTGAAGAACTTTGAATGTGGTAGGAAATCTAACCTTAATGTACATTTAAAAGTTCATACAAGAGCATAGGATTTTGAATGTAATAAAAAGTTTTCTGCCAAATCCCAACTCAAGTTTACACAAAACTGTTGGCACAAGAAATAAAACATTGAATGTAAGCGGTGGCAAACAATGATTGCTCTCCTCCCCCCTAAGCATGATAGGAAAAAAACTGAAAATATCAAGAGGTAGCACATTATATTGTAGGTGTATGGTGACAAGGTGAGTATTCAGTGTTGCCAACATTGGTGACAAGGTGAGTATTCAGTGTTGCCAACATTGGTGACAAGGTGAGTATTCAGTGTTGCCAACATTGGTGACAAGGTGAGTATTCAGTGTTGTCAACATTGGTGACAAGGGAAGTATTCAATGTTGCCAACATTGAACATGAACATTTGGAGGGATAGCCTTTGTAACGGCCCCTCTGGAGTTATGATTATTGTTGTCGTTGCTGTATTTCCTGTTGTTGCTTTCTTGCCTTTTCTCTCTTTCTCCAAAATTTGTGAATTCCTTCTTTAATATTTTCCAAGTTGGTGCTGTCGAATAGAAGTTTCCACAATATTTCGTCCTTATCTTCTTGGTACGGTTGTTGTAGTTCATTTATTTGTGTTCTTACTTCTGTATAACCGGGACATTCAAGTAGAAAGTGTTGAAGATTCTCTTAGGGTTCTTCACAATTTATACACTTTGTGTTTTCATTTGTAAATCTTCTCCTATCATTTAGGTTTAAGGTGTTTGTGTGCGACATTTAAATAGCGTGATTGAAGCAGGTGTGTTGTCGTAGATTTCCTCTTGTTTCCCTATTTCCTTCCTCCATTTCGTGTAGATTTTTATACTGCTTTTGCTGTTTTTCTTCTTCCCATTTTTGTTGATCCCACTGCATTATTTTCCATTTTATCTGTTCGGGGTTTTGTTGTCTCAACTCTGTATCCGTTATATTTATTAAGTTCTTATATTCCTTATTTAGTTTTGACAATTTGTTTCTTGAGTTACTATTCAATTCACTGACTATTTCTTGTAGAAGTTCATTTCTTCCTTTCATTGCAGCCTTCAGGAAGAGAAGCCTCCCTTTTATTATCCTTGCCTTCATAGAGGATGCTCCAATTTCTCCTCTCAAACAACTTATGGGTGTGTACATGGGTGCTCCCAGTGTTTGTCTATAAACATTGTTTTCAATACTTTGTAGGGTTTTTATGTCCGTTTCCGTGAAGTTTATTATATCTGCTCCATATAGTATAAATGGCAAACCCAGTGACTTCCAGTAGGTTTTACCAATCAATGATTTATTACAGCTTTTGTGAACAATGGAGTAGGTCATATTTGCCAGTTTTCTTGCCTTTTTTATCATGTTTTCTTTGTGTGCTTTAAAGCAGTGTTTTGCATTCTTGATTGTCACTCCTAGGTACTTTATCTCCGTCGTCACTTTTATACCTTCTAGTTCCCTGGGTTGATCTTGTTCCTTCATGTTAAATATTAGTATGTTAATCTTTTCTTTATTTATGCTTAATCCTAATTCCTCACTTATTTCACTCATATATCTAATATTTCTTGAAGCCGAGTCCAAGTCTCTTGCCAGCAATAGGCAATCATCAGCAAAGTACAGTGTGCTCAACTTAAATTTCCCATCCACATATCCCAGGTCGTACTCCTCTATTTTCTTCATAATTATATAGGTCACCAGTTTAAAAAGTGTTGTTGAGCCTGTACAGCCTTGCTTTATTCCACTACTGATACTCATTAAGGTTGCCATGTCTTCATTCAGCACTAAGCTAGTTTTATCTCCATTATATATTTTGGCTACACTGTCTATTATTTTCGGATGTACTTTGTACTTCATCATAACTTCTATCATTTTCCCTCTATCTATTGAATCAAAAGCCTTTGAGTAATCTAGTGATGTAACTATTAGTTTTGATTTGTGCCTATAGGTCATCTCAATACAGTACCTTAGTATCAGTAAATTGCTCTCAATCCTGCCTCCTGTAGTAAATCCTGCTTCAGTTTCCATCTCCTCATTATTACTATATATGTGATCATCTATCTTTTCTCTTATTATTTTCATGTAGATCTTGTAAGAGAGATTTGCCAGTGTTATGGGTCTCAGGTCCTTTGCTGTTGGTTTTGTTTTCTTTGGTATCAACACTGACTTAGTTATCATCCAGTCCTCTGGGATTTCTCCAGTATTCAGCACTTTGTTTAATACTGTCACCAGCTGTTTCATACATATCTCACTATCTATTAATATTTTGTACATTTCCGGTTTTATGGTGTCTGGTCCTGGCGATTTCCTATTTTTGAGATCCCTTAAAGCCTTTTCTACTTCTTTTCTTGTAATTTCTGGGTATCCCATTGGCTTAATTTCTTTTTGTATTTTCAAGACCATCTCCAGATGTTCCAGTATTCCATCATTTACACTGTCTTCATTTTCACTGAGTTCTATATTATACTGTTCCTTTGCTGCCTCTGACCACACTTCACTTATCATATTTCTATGTTTCTGATATATCTTCTTCCAGTAGTCTGTTAGTGCCATTTCTGCTTCAGTTTTGTTTAACTGTTCACCCTGTGCATTAAACAGCTCAAAATTCTTACTAGATTTTGTTTCTTGTTCCTATAATTTCTTGATGTGTTCCCACATATTTCTCCCTTTGTCTTTGCTTTCTCTTATTTCTGCTGTAATTCTTCTTTCATGTTCTGTAACTGCATCTTTTACCAGTCTTTGCACCTTCAATTTCTGTTTACTGTATTCACTTGTCAGTCTTTCCCTGTCGTCTGCTGTTTTTGCCTGCCTTTTTTCTCTATTTATTGCTTTCCTTTTCTTGATTTCTTTTCTGATATCCTCATTTACCCATATAGGTTCAGTCTTTTTCTCCTCATTACTGTTAACCTTTCTTCTTATTTTCCTCCTCAGTGTCCCTTTGTTGGTGAGGGTTTCGTGTAGTCACCAACTATATGTTGTGCTACTAAAGATGACTCCTGTGCAGGGGCCTTTGTCCGGTTTTCTCCACTACAGCTGCTCAACCTTAGGAGCTAGTGTCTATTTACTCTCTCAGGGGAGTGTTGTCTACAATTCTCTTTGTGTAATGTGCTCAAGGTAGAGAGAGAGATGCAGTGAATAGTTCCCAATTGGTTTAATGTCAAAACATGTTAATATTTATGTACAGGTTACGACAGACATGACGTTAACATAGATAAAAGTATTTTATGCTAATAAATCTATAATACATAATTTGGACATATGAAATTTGGTAAGAGTATACAGACAATGTTATGACATAATATGGTAAAGAGGAAATGCTGAAAGAAATTACATAGACGAAGGAATGTAATGGTAAAAGAATAACAATACAGGGCAGGCAGATAATGGTTAACAAAGAAAATGGGCCTACAGTATTTTTAGGGTACACTACAATACTCCCCCCCTAGTTTCGAGGAAGGAGGAACGATACTCTTGTGTGTCGTACTTCGTCATTTTCAGCATGTGTTGGAGGAACAGTCACTTGGACTGCTTGTAGCATCTGGTCAGGATTCAGGATATATGCAGGCTTGACCCGGTCTACGGCCACAACATCTTGAGAACCATGTTTGTCGATGGTGAAGTTCTTCCTCGTCCTGCGAACTACTCGGAAGGGGCCCTGATATGGTTGCTGAAGGGGCCTTTTGACTGCATCGACTCTGACAAAGACGTGTGTGCAGGCTTCCAGGTCCTGGTGAACGAAGGTCTTCGTGTTGGACGTACGAGGCTGCACTGGTTGGAGGCACTTCATGGCATTTTTCAGGTGTGTTGCAAAGTCCTGAACGCTGCAAGGCTCGGGGTCTGGTGTGGCAGAGAGAAGCTCACCTGGGAGCCTGAGGGTAGAGCCATATACGAGCTCAGCAGAGGAGTTGTGCAGATCTGTCTTGAGTGAAGTTCTGATGCCAAGGAGGACAAGAGGTAGTGCTAGTGACCAATCTTCTCTCTGGGCTGAAGCTGCCAGGGAAGATTTCAGCTGGCGGTGGAATCGTTCAACCGTTCCGTTGGCCTGTGGGTGATAGCTGGCGGTCCTGTATCGACGGATGCCAAGGAGTATCATGACCTTATTCCATACACTCGACTCAAACTGACCACCACGGTCGGAAGTAAGGCTGAGAGGCACACCAAACCTGGATACCCATGTTGCGATGAAGGCACGTGCAACCGTATCTGTGGTGATGTTGGCAAGAGGTGCAGCTTCAGGCCAGCGAGTGAAGCGGTCCACACAGGTGAGTAGATATCGATAGCCATTGGAGTACGGAAGTGGGCCAACGAGGTCTATGTGGACATGGTCAAATCTCTCGGTGACTGGTGTAAAGGTGGCTGCAGGAGAGTGTGTATGGCGTGTGACTTTGGAAGCTTGACATTGTATACATGTGCGTGCCCAGTGTCTGACGTTCTTATTTATGCCTTCCCATATGAAGCGGGAAGACATCATCTGGTGCGAGGCACGGATTCCAGGGTGAGAGAGGTCATGTAACTTCTTGAAGAGCTGGTGTCGATGTTTCTCTGGTACGTATGGACGGAGAGTGTCTGTAGAGGTGTCAGCGTACAGTGTGACCTGGGTGTCTGGAAGTGTAATCTTCTTCATCTGTAGTGCAGGGTTATCCAACAGTCGCTGTAGCTCAGCGTCACCGACTTGATCAGCAGCAATGGTGGCATAGTCGATGGGAGAAGATATTACAGTACTGATGTTTCGAGAGAGGGCATCAGCTGGGGCATTGTCGGCACCTTTGATGTATCGTAGATCAGTAGTAAACTGGGCAATGTAGTCCATGTGGTGCATTTGTCGTGGGGTGTAAGAGTCTTTATTTCTGAGAAATGTTGTAGTGAGTGGCTTGTGGTCAGTGTAGATGTGGAAACTGCGTCCTTCGATGAAGTAGCGAAAACGCTTGACAGCTTTGAAGATGGCAAGTAGCTCTCTGTCATAGGCGCTGTACTTTGACTCTGTCGGGGTGAGTTTCTTGGAAAAGAAGGCAATTGGCTTCCAATATGTACCGACACGCTGTTGTAGGACTGCACCAACACCAATGTTTGAGGCGTCTGTAGCAATTGAAGTTTCTGCGTCTGGTGCAGGGAAAGACAGCGTGGCAGCGTCACTGAGGGCTTGTTTTGTTGATAGGAAGGCCGCTTCTGCTTCTTCAGTCCAGATGAGGGTAACAGATTGACCTCTCTTGCAAGGTTTGATCATGGCGTACAATGGTCGTAGCAGGAGTGAGCAGTGTGGAATGAAGCGGTTATAGTAATTAACCATCCCAAGGAACTCCTTGAGCTGGCGTTGGGTAGACGGCTTGGGAAACTGCTGGATGGACTCGCACTTTGAGGGAAGTGGAGCAATGCCTGCTGGAGAGACTGTGTGACCTAGGAACTCAAGGGATGTTACGCCGAGTTCGGACTTGTCTGTGTTGATTTGGACGCCATAATCTTGCAGTCTCTGGAGGACTTCTTGGAGGTGTTGTTTGTGGGTGGCTTCATCAGGACTAGCGATGAGAAGGTCATCTATGTAGGCAAAACAGTAGGGTAGACCTCGAAGGACCTGGTCTATGAAGCGTTGAAACGTCTGTGCCGCATTCCGCAATCCAAAGGGCATCCGGACGTATTCGAACATGCCAAAAGGTGTGATAATGGCCGTCTTCGGGATGTCAGTGGGATGGACTGGAATCTGATGAAAGGCTTTGATGAGGTCGATCCGAGAGAAGATTGTAGAACCTGAGAGTTGGGAAGTGAACTCTTGAATGTTGGGCACAGGATATCTATCTTCTACGGTGCGTGAGTTGAGGGCACGGTAGTCTCCACAGGGTCGTATCTCTCCAGTCTTCTTAGGCACAATGTGAAGAGCCGATGACCAGTTGCTGCTGCTGGGCCGTATAATGCCTTTACTCATCAGAGATTCGAACTCGGCTTTGGCTTTCTTGTAACGCTCAGGGGCTAAGCGTCGGGCCTTGGCGTGCACTGGGGGTCCGGTAGTCTCTATATGATGAGTCACGTTATGCTTGGCAGGTATGCTGGATGAGTAGGGTTGTGTCAGCATAGGGAACGACTTAAGGAGGTCAGCAAACTTGTGGTCATGGTTGATAGTAGATAGGTGTGTGCTGTCACCAGGTGCTGGCTGTGCATTAGCAAAGATATCTGTGAGTGGGTCAATCAATTTTCGTCCTCTTACGTCTACCATCAGGTTGAAGTGACGGAGAAAATCAGCACCAAGGATGGCTTGTGACACTGCTCCTACGTAGAATGTCCATTGAAAAGAACGGCGAAGGTTCAGATCCAGATGCACTGTTTGCCGCGAGTATACAGGTATCCTGGTACCATTAGCAGCGTAGAGATGCAAAGAAGGAGGTAGCGACCGCTGGCTGGTTGTAGCAGGGAGGACACTAACGTCGGCACCGGTGTCTACCAGGAACTTGGTATGGGACCGGCGATCAAAGATGTGGAGCAGCGCAGACTGAGTATGACAAACATTATGCTGCGTTAATGTTCGCCGTTGTAGTTTGACGCCGTGTAGCTGCAGGGCTTTTCACACTTGAGAGCCTTATCCATAAACCTGCGATGGTAGTAGCAGAGGTTTGAAGTGCTCCTTGAACGTGACCGATAGTGTTGGCGGTTTGGCGTCGAGGATCGGTAACTTTGGCGGTCGTTCATTTGTTTCTTCATGTTGCTGACTTCCATTGTAAGTTGGGAAACTAGACTGACAAGCTGGGCAATTTGGGAATTTTCTTGTGTTGAGATGGAGGAGATTGGTGATGCTGATACAGGTGGAAGAGTTGCCATGTAATCGTCTGCAAGATTGGCAAGCTCATCTGGTGGCAGCTTGCCTTTCACACTGATGAGAGCACGTTGAATGTCAGATGGCAGGCGTTGATAGAACAGTTGTTTGAATAGATCTTTATCAAAGGCCTGGTACTTGTCACCAAGCAGTGTCTTCATTCGACGTAGTAAGTCTGTAGGTTTTTCTCCACCAAGTTCTTCTCTTGATAGCAACTCACGGAGACGAGCTGCCACTGATGATTGTAGGCGATTTAAAATTGCTGCCTTAAGATCTTCATAGGGTGTAGCAGAGGTTGAGGCTGAAGTAATGACATCAGACACTTGAGTGAGAACTTCGGGTGGTAGCAGGCTTGCAGCATGTGAGAATTTAGTGAGGCTTTTCTTGATGTTAGAAGCAGCAAAACTACACTCCAGTATTGAGAACCATATGGTGGGGTCTTGGTTGCAGAAAGCAGGGGCTCTCATGGCTACACTAGTGGCAGTGTAGTTGCCTGAGTTAGAGAGATCCTCAGTAGACATACTGGTCAGTGAACTCAGGGTGTAAGTGCTGACAAGAGTTACCCGATATCACGATAGCTGCGTTAGCCAAGTTACATGAGTATGCTGAATACACTGGCACTGTATCCCACACACAAGGCACTAATAATACACGACAATACACTGTAACTCAAGAGTGAAGCACTGTAATCTAGGGTGAGGCACTGTAATCCAAGGCGAAGCACTGTAATCCAAGGTGAGGCACTGTAATCCAAGGCGAAGCACTGTAATCCTAGGCGAAGCACTGTAATCCTAGGCGAAGCACTGTAATCCTAGGCGAAGCACTGTAATCCAAGGCGAGGCACTGTAATATAAGGCGAGGCACTGTAATATAAGGCGAGGCGCTGTAGTCCAAGGTGAGGCGCTGTAGTCCAAGGTGAGGCGCTGTAGTCCAAGGTGAGGCGCTGTTGTCCAAGGTGAGGCACTGTATTCCAAGGTGAGGTGCTGTTGCTGGTAGCTAGACTGCTGCGAGGACCAGTGGTGTGTAGGTGTTGGACTGCAGGCAGCAACAGTGTAGTTGGAGGCTTACAGATGGCTGATGTGGACTGGTGTTGCCTCAGGGTTCACAGCGACATTGTAGAGTAGCCAGATAGGATGGACAGTAGTGGGAGCAACAGCTGCACAGGAGAGGTAGCAACTTGAGTAAGTCACCTCTTGATGGTGACTGCCAGGCTAAGGCGTTAATGTTGATTATAATGGAGTAGCAGCAGCACTCCAGGTCACTACTTGACAGTGACTGTAGGGCGAAGGCGTTCTTGTAGACTGCTGCAGCTGCCTTCTTCAGGAGGTCACCACTTGTTGGTGAAGCTTGTAGCAGCACGCCGAGGGTCACCACTTGTTGGTGACGCAGTAGCAGCACTCCGATGGTCACCACTTGATGGTGAGGCTGCAGCAGCACTCCGGGGGTCACCACTTGTTGGTGAGGGTTTCGTGTAGTCACCAACTATATGTTGTGCTACTAAAGATGACTCCTGTGCAGGGGCCTTTGTCCGGTTTTCTCCACTACAGCTGCTCAACCTTAGGAGCTAGTGTCTATTTACTCTCTCAGGGGAGTGTTGTCTACAATTCTCTTTGTGTAATGTGCTCAAGGTAGAGAGAGAGATGCAGTGAATAGTTCCCAATTGGTTTAATGTCAAAACATGTTAATATTTATGTACAGGTTACGACAGACATGACGTTAACATAGATAAAAGTATTTTATGCTAATAAATCTATAATACATAATTTGGACATATGAAATTTGGTAAGAGTATACAGACAATGTTATGACATAATATGGTAAAGAGGAAATGCTGAAAGAAATTACATAGACGAAGGAATGTAATGGTAAAAGAATAACAATACAGGGCAGGCAGATAATGGTTAACAAAGAAAATGGGCCTACAGTATTTTTAGGGTACACTACACCTTCAGCTGTTTCTTTCATTTTTTCATTAAATTCTACCATTGTATTCACATCACTTTCCCTCAGAATATTTTCTAAATTTTGCTTATATTTCTCCAAAGCTTCAGGACTTACTGTGTAGTATTCTGATTCTACCCATTGGTTCTTCTTAAATATATTATTTTCATTTTCCACTTTTATTTTTACTTCAATCAAGTTATGATCAGATATATCAGTTATTTCTTTGTTTTCATCTACTTTCATATTCTCAAACATATTGTACATCACATTATTAACCAAGACCAAATCAATGACGCTTTTTTGTTTATTTCTTTCCCATGTGATCTGTCCATTACATCTTTCATCACTGTTTAGTAAAATTTGATTATGCCGTTCTATCAAATCCAATATCATTTTGCCGTTTCTATTCAAAGCTTGTGGTCCAATATACCCCAGGTGGCTGTTAAAGTCCCCAAGAATCATACATGCTTCCTCTTGTCTTTGCATTAAAAAAATTTCTATTTCCCTTTTTATATCCACGTTCCTCTGGTAGTCATTGACAGAAAAATATACAATAATGGTTACCTTATGTCTACCCAGATGTCCTGTTACACATAATATATCATCATTTTTTGTCTTCAGTTTCTTTAGACTTAGTTTATTATTTCTTTGTGACACCAGCATTATACCACCACCTTTTCTATCCTCTTTGCTTCTCATATTTAAATTTTTTTGTACACCATCACCAAGTAGTATTTTGTCAATTTTTTGTTGTGTCTCTGTCAGGCACACTAGACAATTATCATCTAAAAGTTCTACTATGTCTGGGACTTTTTCTCGTGTTAAGCCTTGTACATTCAGCAATTTTACAGTAAATATATTCTTTGGTTTCTTGATTTCATGTGGTTTTATTTTTTGTCTGTCATTCTTGCTTGTTTGTTTTTCATAATTTTTATTTTTCCATGTTTCGAAAAATCTCCACTACGTTCCCCTGCTTTATTATCCTTCGTTTTGTCAGTAGTTCCTCTCTCAATTTCTTACTTTCCTCTCTCTGATTTCTTGCCAGGTCTGGAGCTATTCCTATTTTCTTGGTCACTGGATCTAAAATGGCCTAAAATGGCCAACAGATTTTACACTTTCTGTATGTATTTCAACCTACCAAGTATTCCAAACTCTCATTGGTAAGTTTAAGAAAGATTTTATGCACTGCAGCTGTCAAAGGAAAGTGCTAGTCCAGTTAGCTCTAAACTTTCTGAGGAGGGATTTTGATGTAAATGAATGTTGCCCCTGCAAAATATCAGTGAAGAACCTAATTTCAATGTACATAATTATGGCCTCTAACTAATATTCTGTTGAATAATTTCATAAAGACATACAACAATACAATAGTCAAGGAAAAAAATATGAAGAGAAAATTATCAACACTCCAAAACTGAAGGTATAGATAGACCTATAGTGTGTACTGTACATTCTGACCTGAGACTTATAAATATCAACAGAAACCTGACCACTTTGTGCTTGATAGTAGTTAAAAATAAAATATATGTTGTACTTTAGTGTGTATTTTTACCCGTTATTATTATTATTTCACATGGTGTTGTGACTGAATGGTCTGCCCAAGTACACATAATTAGCTACATAAATAATATAATTGGAAAGTGATACTAAGAAAAACCAATAACAACTGTAGGGAAAGTAAGAGGCACTGATAAAATTAATGAAACAATGGTAAGGAAAGAAAATCGAGAGAAATTATCGCGCACCATCCCACCCGTGGGTGTGACGTCATCAACCTCACACCCAGGCCTTAAGATAGAGACGGCATTGGCCGAGCCTGGAGTGCGTGTCGGTAGCTTGGGGCTGGTAAGCAGGTGTGTCGGCCGGCCCTCTTAACTAGAGCTCGCGTGTGGTGTCCGTGGTAAGTCGGGAAGCCAAGTGATTGACCCGGTCATCGCTGTCCCCTTTTATCTAGTGGGAAGAGGTTCCCGGATGTAACGTGGGTCACGAGGGTACCCAGCCGCATATATACAGGTAAAACGAATGATTCATTGCTGGAGCAAGGTGTGGAGGACACAGATGTTATCCCTAGAGAGCTGGGGAGGAGATTACTGAACTCACCTTTATAGGCTAAGAATAGACCCAGGAGTGGCCATAGTGTGTGTGTGGCCACTACATTACTCCACCTCCCCCCAGAAATGTTTAGCAACAAACTGGGGGAGGGAAGACATATACAAAACAAAATAAAACTAATAGAAGAAACAAACACATATACAATAATATAAAATGAACAATATTTAAACAATAATATAAAATTCCAAGAAAAAAAATAATAAACAAAAAAACTTCAATATATAATCCTGAGCCATGCTGGTTGGGGCATGTTGTACAAGAATTTAAGTGTGAAGTGTGGATTGTCACATGGTCAAGTAAGGCAAGTATGTGTCGAGTAGGTGCATGTTTGTGTTGTAACGACCAGTTCAGTCCTGACCCTTATAAAAACACCAGTTTAAATAAAAATTAGTTAATTAAAATAATAATATGGGTAGCTCGACTTTATGGCACTCTCTTGGGTCAGATCGGCACTGTCGCTAGCACTAAAAAAAAAATTGGTTCTCGTTGTCTTTACCGAGTCCCGGTATCAGTCAACAAACATGCCAGGTGGATGGAGAATGAAGAGTCTGTTACACTTTAATACTTTTAAATTATTACTTAAGAATTAATTACAAAATTTACTATTGACATACAAAATTGAAAGAGAAATATACTGACGAAACTGAACTATGAAATTTTACCAATCTACCCTTCAAATATTTAAAGTTAATTTCCAACCTCCCCCCCCCCCCTGATTACTATTAATAAAAAAAAAATATATATATATATATATATATATATATATATATATATATATATATATATATATATATATATATATATATATATATATAGGGTCTAACACTACTGTATTCCCTACCTTACACAATATCACCAAGAATTACTTACATGGCCCTGAGAAAAGATTATAAACAAAATCAAAGGCACTATTATGCCGACACACACACACCCTATATAGTGGCCCAGTACACGTAGTTTCCTTTCTACACTGACGGAGTCAAGGCCAAGAGATATACTAGGTCGGGACACTAACCCCCCCATACAGGGTATCAATTTCAGGGGGAGGAGCTTACTACCCTTTCCAGTACGTCACAGACCATAGAAGGAAAACGAGAGATTGAAGTAGACATTAGAGGGCGAACAAAAATATTTGGAATTCGGAGAGAGAGAGAGAGAGAGAGAGAGAGATGCATTAGAAGAAATTGACACATAAACATTATATAAACAATTCATACAGACACACTATATATAACAATAAGTCATATGCGTATCAACAAGTGTCTGTTAATAAAAATACTATTAATAATAAAAGTAAGAATAGTAATAGAAGAGAATCAAACAGGCAGAATAACGAGAGAGAAAGAGAGAAATTGTGTATGTGTGGATGTGCAGAGAGAGAGAGAGTGGGTGTGTAGAGAGAAGAGAGTGAAGGAAAATCTGATAATTATCCCATGGGAACAGAGTCACATGGCATTAATTCCTATTAATGATTTTGAAATACCGCCCTACACTGTATATCCATTTGAAAGCAGAGTGGGAAACCTTCACTGATGGACAGCCAATAGTCAACTTCCCTTTTAGCTACGTCACAGATTCACTCACCCTCCTGGTGGGAGGTGAGGAGCGCGAGTGTCCTGACCTGTATATCTCTTGGCCTTGGACGGAGTAATATTCCTCAACTACGTCGACGCCTATGCTGAAGGTAAAACTCTGTGGTCCCCTACGGCTCACTATTTTCCCACACACACTCACGCACGAATAACCCTTGTCATAGAGAGAATTACACCACAGGGAGACACACCGATAATTCGCTCAACCAGACTGACTATTAATAATATTCTTCTAACTATGACACAGTTCACTGAGTATTGTTTTCGACCGGACTTGGCAGAACAGACGCCGACCAACAATGGCGTCACCTGTGGTTGAGAGAGCCGGGTGAGAATCTTATTAAAAATCATAATTACACACAAATTAAGCCTTCTTCTTAGTTAACACTAACTGAACAACGAAAACATATATATCCCTACTTCTTCACAGTTATTTACACTAGTAATTCACTCAATATCACTCTAAATTTCGAAATAACACTAGGAGGCTAATGGAGACGTACAGTTGGACACAGGAATTGTGCTACAGCCCAGGTGAAATATACTTGTCCCATTTGAGTAACCAGTGTCTATTATCAGGTAGTTGCTTTGTATTACCATCCTTAATACTGACTTCTGCCCCTAGTGTCTCCTACTTGGCACTAAGGAACTTGATATTGGGAGAAATTGACCATCTTTCACTTGGGCTATTCCTCGAATTCCTGTGTCCAACTGTACCTGGGGTTGAGAGAGCCGGGTGAGAATGGCGGGTATTCCCGTGCGCCCTCCAAAACACACATAAAGTTCCCTATTTTCTCTACGGTGCACAAACATTCCTATTTTTCCCTTCTCTACTTCTACTCTTTACATTCTCTCCTCTTATCAAAACTATTCTCCATATAATTCTCTCACCTTAAAAAAACAATATAACCCATAACAAGCCTCCATACAGAATATTAAAATATATATAAGGAAATATGACAACTTCTTTCGAACCATTGTTGGAACCCATTTTGTAACTTAAATGCCTAATTGATTGAACATAAATTTTAGAAAGTGCAAGAACATAAGAATTGAATCGTTATGAAAATCAGGAGAGGAGTTATTTTACTTTTAGCTTCCTCTAATAGATTTTCTCATGATAGCGTACCCATTTCTCGAGCCTCTCAATATACTCTTTTGATTTTAAACCTTCCCTCTCGAGATTTAACCGTCCCAACTCTTATTCTATACCTTTAAAACAAACAACTGCTATTAATGCATAATGATTCAATATCTTAATTAGAACTAAATAGGTAATTATACAAATCAATTATACACGTATTCCTACGACAACACAATTTCTAATTCTTTCAACTCTACTCAAACATACAACCTTCTCATTCTCTCTTGAAAATCCCAGCACTGAAGAAAACGGCATTTTTCAAAGAAAAACTAAAGTAGAAATAAATTGGAGCGTTACAGTGTTGGTCAGCATGGAAATATATTTATGGGGCCGCATAATCGTGCGTCCAGAGCGTGTGGTGAAACCCTCAGGAATCAAGCCTGTCTCGTCCTCCCGTGACATTTGTTGTGGTGAGGGGTGTGTGGCTGGACGTACAGGTGTCTGTGGTCTGACGTGTGGACTGGCAGGACGAGGGTGTGTGGCAGGTATAACATGGACTATAGGAGGTTTGTCCTGAGGGTGAATAAGAGGGATTATACATATAGACTCATTATGTTCAAGATTAGGTATGGGATTAGAGAGGGATACGGGTGGTGGTGTAGGTGAAAGAGGTTCTAGTAGGGGAGGAGTAGGTAGGAGTGGGGGTGTAGGTGGTGCAGGATGGATTATGGGTACGTCCTGGTCGGGTTGTGGAGATAGGGCGAGTGTAAGTAGTCCATGTTGGCGTGCGAATCCCCAATGTGTTTGACTCGACGCACGAGTGTGTGTGGAAGCGGCCTGGGTGTTCAGTTTACCGCGCAAGTCCATTGTCAACTCACTCGTATTACTACTGTTATGTATCGTATGTCCAGGCCACAAAACGCTTCAGTGTTTCGAATAGGGAATCTGTTGCCTGGAGTAGTTTGGAGAATTCATAGAGCTCCAGTAAGGGCCCTCAATTTTTTTAAAACTACGGATGTAAGGGCCTTATTACTCTTGATAACTGACGATCTTTTTGGTATTTTTTGTTCTGGTAGAACTTTCCCTGTTTATTCATGAACAATATTTCTATAATGTCCCTATGTGGACTTCAATATTACCTAAAACCATTTATATGCATCTGGCAACACTGATGATGATAAACAATATAAGTCAATGTAAACACTGTGTATAATATTAACATTATTAGTAGAAATATATCCTTACATATGATATAAAAATATGATGTTGACATTATAATAATTCCTTCATATATATATATATATATATATATATATATATATATATATATATATATATATATATATATATATATATATATATATATATATATATATATATATATATATATATATTTATGATAACATTATAACAAGAAGAGCTCATTTGACAATTATAAATATTGACCAAAATAAACAAAGCAGCAGGTTCAACATTACCAAGCAATTAATATTACTTGTACTTTGTATTTGAACACTCCAATGACATACATACAGGTAGGAGGATAGTATGTATGTATAATACACTCCAATGACCTTCTATACATACATTATATACATACATACAGGTAGGAGGATAGTATGTATGTATAATACACTCCAATGACCTTCTATAGATACATTATATACATACAATATATTATGACCTTCTATACATACATACAGGTAGTATTATGACCTTCTATACATACATTCATACATACATTCTATACATACATACAGGTAGGAGGATAGTATGTATGTATAATTAACAAGCAATTAATATTCAATACTCCAAAAAATTAGAGGTAATTCAAAATTAATCTTTATTTATTGTCCTGGGAGTAGGGGACAGGCTTGGGGGGGTGACTGGGGGGTGCGGGAATAGGACAGGCTTGGGGTGGGTAGAAAGCCTGTCCCCTATTCCCACACACCCCTAACCCCCCAAAAAAAACAAGCCTGTCCCCCTACTCCTGTACTTCCCAAATCCCCCCAAGCCTGTCCCCCTATTCGCATACCCCCTTAATCCTTTACACTTAATAATAATAAAACCACTCCAATTTAAACACCAATTTAATTATTTATTGATTTAAGGGGGTGTGGGAATAGGGGGACAGGTTTGGGGAGGGTTAGGGGGGTGCAGGAATAGGGGACAGGCTGGGGTGGAGAGTGTGGGAGTAGGGGGACAGGCTTGGTTGGAGTGGTTAGAAAGCCTGTCCCATATTCCCGCACCCTCTTATGTAATTAGGGGGGTGTTTTTTGTGAGGAAAATATCCTCTGTCCCCGCTCACTGTCACACACTTTCCATGTGTGAATTCCTGACGCTGTAAGTGGTCACATGACACACAAACACAGTCTCTTCATTTAGATATAGAGATATACATACATACATACATACATACATATTCCTGGCACTGTAGGTGGTCACATGACAATTTGTATAGCATGACACACATTGTTAAACTCCACCTTCGTGTGAGAGGGTTGATAGTGGTGGGAGGGGGCCACTTGTGTACGAAAGCGCACCGTTAAAAATTTGTCACCCACGGGAGAGTCGCTCGTGGTTGAAATTTCGTGGTGCTGCTCATCGCAGCTCATGGCTCCTCTTCGTTGTCCCCTTCGTGGAAGCACCTACCACGGTACCACCTCGTCACTTTACATCACTGTTATTAAAGGTAATGACCAATTTTTGTTCATTTTACATTACTTTTAATGAGTTTTGGGGTTAAACAAACCTCTGAGTATAATTAAATAATCTGATATTTACCTTCATTAATCAAAATAATGTCTACCAAAACAACTGCATTGAAGCATTTGCCCCAGTATATTCATTTTTTTTATTATCCTATATTTATTAAGGCAGACCTATTATAATGAGTTTTTAATGCTTTTTTTGGTTATATAAATGACAGAGCTCCAATAAAATAATTAGCTTAACAGTATATAGTTGCCATATGGAAAGCCCTGATGTGATGACTAGCTTCAAGTACAGTGGGCCAAGGCCTGGTTTGGTAAAATTATAAATATTCCCATTACTTTATAGCAAATTGTTAGAACATTCTATGGTAAATATTGAAAGAATTACCATTATTTATACGGTTTTTCTACCTTCATTACCCACTAATTCAGACAATTCTAAGACTATTTTCCTCTATGATATTTCCTCTGCAAATGCCCCATATATATATATATATATATATATATATATATATATATATATATACAGTTAAACCTCGTTATAACGGACTAATAGGGGGAAGAGGGTGTCCGTTTTTGCGGTTTGACCGTAATAGCAACGAATTTTTTACGAGGGGTACAAAAAAAAAAAAAAAAAGTGTATGTACAAAAATTACCACAAAATATAGATACAGTTGACTTTCGAATAACGCAATTTTGAGTAATGACTGAAATGAGTCTGGGACATCCGTGGTGGTGGAGGTGGTAGGGGGGAGAGTAGGGGGAAGAGAGGAGATAGTGTGTGATATCGTTTGTTTACTTTTATCAACCACACACTCTGGTGTTTCCTTCTCCTTTCTCTGTTCGAGAAAAACCTTCCTTGATATGAAAGGATATGACCTTCCGTTTTGTAAATGCACCACCTGACATGAAGCTGGTGGTTAACTCGTAAACTACTAAAAATGAGTGAGTCAAACACAAGGTGACAACCCATGTTAGGCCTATATTCCCTTGACCTTGAGCTAGGGTGAATGGAGACTGAGGATAAGGGGGGGAAGGAGTGAGGGAGAAGTGGTGGCAACACACACACACACACACACGCTTCGCAGACGACAGTGATATCATTTCGTGACATGTTCATAATGATTTCACTCATTTTGTATAAAAACTCCTCGGATTTATTCGCGAGTCAACTGTATATATATACATAAATAGGTATGTAATGATGTGTAAATAATATACCTACTGTATAATGTAAACAATATAATAGAAAAAAATAGAGAAACCAAAATTCAGAAAAAACAACTCCAGCTGAATGTGTCCGTTATAACCGAAATCCGTTATAACGGGGTCCGAAATAACGAGGTTTAACTGTATATATATATATCCTAACCTCTTCCCTTCCTAGTTCTTCCTGTACATCCTGTCGTCTACCACCTGCCTCCATCCCCATGCATGTCTCCACCTGCCTCCATCCCCATGCATGTCTCCACCTGCCTCCATCCCCATGCATGTCTCTACCTGCCTCCATCCCCATGCATGTCTCCACCGCCTCCCCTCATGTCCCTTCATTCATCAAATGATCAAAATACCTCTTCCACACTTCTTTAACTTTCTCACTTCCACTCACAGTAACTCCATCCTCTTTCTTCATTCTCACACTACCAGACTTTATTTCTCCTCTTTCTCTTTTAACCTCCTTCCAGAACAGCTTCTTATTTTCCCTAAACTGCTCACTCAATTTCCTACCAAACTCCTCATCCCCTCTCCTTTTACTCTCACTCACCATCCTTTTCACTTGTCTCTTACATACATTATAATTTCTTTTCCATCTCTCTCTCACTTCTTCAGACACATTCCTCTGTAGTGTTCTTTTATATGCCTTCCTTTTCTCCTCTACAGCATCTTTCACTTCTTCCAACCACCATGCACTCCCTTTCTTGCCCCTCTTCTGTCTTATATCCCACAACCGCTGCTGCTGTCTTCATTATTATGGACTTAAACATCTCATATATATAATTTACTCCCATTCCCTTCCCCATACTCAGCCTTGCATCCTCCAGCACCTCACCCACCCTCCTCTTATATACCTCTCTGTACTCATTATCATTCAATCTTCCACTTGCCACCTGCTGCTTGTTCTTCCCTTCCTCCCTCCTACAGTATTCCCACTTAACCCTGACCTTCAACTTTACCATTACAGCACTGCACCATTCCTCTCACTACCTTTGCATCCATCCCATCCTTTCGTAGTTTCTCATCCACTGCTATGTAACCAAATAAACTCTTTTGTTCTCGTCTATCATCCTTTCTCCTCCACGTATACCGGTGGATCATCTTTTGCTGAAAGAAGGTGTTGGCTAAGAACAACCCCCTCTCAGCACAGACGTCCACCAGATATTCACCATTCTCATTCCTTCCTTCCACACCCCACTTACCAACAATACTTCCTACTTTCTCATGTCCTACTTTCCCATTCATATCACCCATCATTACAATCTTCCTTCCACTCTCAAACTTCCTCAGACACCCATTCAGTTTCTCCGAAAAATCTCTCTCCCCGTCTTATTCCTCTCATTCAGAGGTGCATACGCACACACCCAAGCATTCTTAATCAAGCCAATCTTACCTGTCATCCATGCCACTCTCCCACACCATTCATGTCCATCTACTCCCATACTCTCGGGAGATACAAGCACTGCACACCCCTCCCTCCCTCTTCCTTTACACTTCTCATCCATTCCTGTCCACACTACACCTCCCTCCATTCCATCCCACATCACTCTCTCCTCCAGCCTCACGTTCCTCCACTCCCCATCCTTTCATGTGTGTTTCTGTCACTCCCATTACATCCACTTCTCTATTCTTAAAACATTCAATTATTTCATGCCTCTTCATCCTTTCAACTATCCCATTCACATTCACTGCTACCATCCTCAAGCCCCCCCTTCCCCCACAGGGAAACTTGGGGACCCCCACCGCCTGCAGCCATATCTGTCCACTCTCCCACTGGGGAGCCGCTGATGGCTGGCAAGGCCAATGCAGCGCTCATTCCCGGAGGGACATCAGCATTAAAACAAAGGGTCCGAAATAAATTTTTACCTATTACGGTACTCCAAAAACTGAACAGAGGTATATATCTCTGTGTGGGGGGCATTTTCAGTGGCCTTAAAAGTAAGGAAATATGCCATGAAAGAGTAAATTAGGTGAATTTATTGAAGTACTGAGTTCACAATATTGTATATTTTAGTATCATTACCACTATTTTGGACCAATCTAAGACACTTTTCATCTATGGTGTGTTTCTCTCAGAGATGCCCGAGATATGCTCCGTTTTACAATCATACTGTAATTTGAAGATTAATCGGACCTAACCTATATAACCTAGACTACAGCAGACTACCAGGACCTAACCTCAGCAAACTACCGCCATATCTGTCCACTCCCCCACTGGGGGGCCCCTGATGGCTGGCAAGGCCAATGCAGCGCTCATTCCTGGAGGGACAAGGGCCGTCAGTATTAAAAACAAAAAGTCACACTAGTGTTAAAAATAATATAGGATGTTAAAAAAATGTTAACTAAAAAAGATATATACAATTACTAAAACCTATATGTGGGGGAAGCTAAACTTTAATCCCCCACACTGACTCACCCTTTAGCTACACCACCTTTATAAAATATGGTAAAAACAAGACGTGTTACCCGAGGTTGCCACGTGGAGGCAGGGTAAGGCTTACCTAGCCTTCCTGAGGAAGGGTAAGGCTTACCTAGCTTTCCTGAGGAAGGGTAGGTCACCGAGGTGACTAACTTTCCCAATACCGACGGTAGCAATCCGCAGCAGCAACCACCTCAACCTCATTGGTTACGATATTGCCACTGTGCAGCCATAGCTGTATAAACTATTAAATATTATTCTCCGACTTATACTCACCAGATTTACCACTGAATTTTGATAACTGACTGTGTTATAGTTGTAGTTCTCCAAAATGTCTGGCTGACCAGTCCCGAGTATGATTGACCGAAGCTTCACAGATGCTCAGACCCCCAAATGGGAGTCAGGGGGATATCTGTTAAGGGTTAAAGGTCTGCCAATGAATGGCAGTCAATGAGACGGATTGAAGCACACACTAGACTGTATGAAACCCAACTATATCACGCATCACAAGGATAATGCTTGGCCCGAGTCAGCTTCGGCTATGGCTGCATAAGCAGGAAGATCTCAGACAGTCAACTCAAATCACCCACCCCCTGCTCACAGGGGTGGTAACCTCTAGCATCAGTGAAAGATTTTTACAGTGTCCCGAGCAAGGACTGAACACTGTACCACAGAAACTGCAGCCATGGGCTCTACCTCTGTGGTAACCAAAAGCTGTGTTATAGTTGTACAGTAAAATTACTTTATACTTTCAGTAAGCTTACTAATCCTTCTAATACAAGTCTCACACACCATTCTAAAGCCCCTTCCACACTGAGAGGCAAAAAGACGGCAGGCACGGGCAACCGTGTTACCAGATTCAATACTCTCTGGTAGCAACTGGCCACTTCTGCTCACCCACAAAATTGGTAACAGTGTCTGCCCGCAGTCTTTTTGCCTCATGTGGAAGGGGCCTTATATTTTTGCTATGCCCAGTAATTCCAAATTGTGGTATAGTTGTTGTAGTTCTTCAAGCTGTCTGGCCGAGCAACCCCGAGCTCCTGAGGAAGGCCATGGCCTGAACCAGGCTTTCCCAGTGCCCTCAGAGAGTGTATGTTGTGTTGTTAGCGAGTGTGGTTGTGTGAGTTGCAGTCTTCAATAATGTGTTTAATAAAATGAGGTGCTGTGTTGCATCCTGGACAGGCATCCGCAATGGCTCCATCCAGCCTCTTCTGATATGTCAGAAGGGCCGGGAGGTGGCCACACCACAGCCTGGCCAGGTGAACTCTGTCCTCACAAGGAAGGAAGGATTCAGATGGGTGGATGTCAGGAGGTCGTGCATGCAGCTGTGTGTTGTTTTTGAGTGTTTGGATGGACTGATGAGTGATTTGAGTATGGATATGTTTCTGGAGATTGGTTTGGGGTGGGCATGGTGTAAGAGATGATAGTATTTGTGTATGGTATCGTGTACTAGGTGTTGTTTTAATGTTTCTTGGCATGTGTGGGTGTTGTACCATGTAGTGTAGTGGATGGTGTGGTTTTATGGAGGCTGCAGCAAGTGTTTGTGTGCCTCTGATGTCAAGATAATCCTTGATTTTGACGACTTTAGTTTCATAGTGTAGGTGTGGTAGCTGTGCAGCCTGTGATTGTCTTTAGGGCTCTGTTCTGTATGGTTTGAAGTGTGTTGGGATGAGTCTCAGCGAGGTTTGAGGCCCAGACAGAGCTTGCATAATCCATCACTGATCGAATATATTGTTTGTATATTGTGATTGTGGATTCTATGTTGTGTCCAAATGATGTGCTGGCAAGTGGTCTTTGCGTGCATTTGTTTTTGATGGTCGTGAAATGTTGTTTGAATGTCATGGATGTATTGTATGTTATGCCAAGTATTTTGGGTGTGTGTGGGGTATAGGTGTGTTGTTTATGGTGAGGTGTGGTGTGTTGCGGTGTTCTACATTCCAGTTGGTGAGAAGGGTGACAGTCGACTTGGTGGGTGCGATTTTAAGTCTGTTTGTGGTGAACCAGGCATTAAGTGTGTTGAGGTAGGGTTGGAGGATGAGAGTGGCAGTGTCTGCATTTCTGTCTGTACATGTGAGTGTTATGTCGTCTGCATAGGAAGCTGTGTGTATTTGTGGTGCCTGGGGTGTTGGTATGTCATGCATGTATAGGTTGAAAAGGGTGGGTGAGCGTATAGAACCTTGGGGGACACCATTGGTGAAACTTTTAATGTTTGATGACTGGCCAGCAAATGTAACATGGGCTACTCTTCCTCCTAAAAAGCTGGCCAGTCATCTAATGGTGGTATAGTTGTACTGTACAGTATAATTTCTGACTAATCCTTCAATTACAAATTATATCATCAATATCATTTTAATATTTGTTATAACCATTGCATTTACAACAGTTTTGAAATTGTGTTATAGCTGTACATCAGGGGCAGGCAACCTCCAGCCTGCAAAGCATGATTGGTATTGTAATCTGGCCAGAGAGTCGAGCTGCTTTTATCGTCTGACCCAGACACATTTGACTCTGGTCTGTCAGATACAGTGAGCCACACACACTACCATTAAGTACAGTTACCGTATCACTCAGTGATGCCTCTTCTTGGTTTTTCCACAAAGATCTGGGTTTTTCTTACATCACCAGGGCTTGGAGTAAAACAATGTAGTTCTTTCTTTATTCTTTTTCTTTTAGACTGCCTCTTTACTGCCATTGATGATCTTTAGCCTTTTTTCTACAATTATATCATGTTTTAAAGGTGAAATACAGTTGTTTAGTTACATTACCAACAGTACTAAATACAGTAAGTTTCGTAAACTGTATTTATGTCCAAGTTTTTTTTTTTAACATAGGTAACTTATATTTAGTGTCATTGCCTCTCTTCGGAAGAAATTTGGAGGGGGCCTGTTCTGTCTGTCTCTCGCACTACTTCTCACTCCTACTGGGTAGCTGACGAGATTGCCCAATTGGGTGGCAGAACAAGGAAGACTACAGGCGGTGGGTCTGTTGGCCCAGGGGTACATGCCCGTGAGCCAGCAGTCCCCTCTTCTGTAGAAGTACTCCTACTCATCCTTCAATTACAAGTCTCACATACACCAACAACATCATCATCATTTTAATATTTTTGTTATCATGTCCATTAGTTCTAAATAGATTGCTTCCTTCACCATGTGTATACTTCCAGCTGCAATGGTAGACTTTAAGCAACTGTGTACTTCCATGAGTAGATTCTTTGTATCAATGTGTAGTATAGAATGTTTAAGGTTAACCTCCTGTGTATTGAGTTCCCTGGCTGTGTTATATAAGCAGGACACTTCTTGAGTCATGTTACCTAACACTTCACCTGAGGCATTTAGAAGGTGTAGTGTGTTCAGAATCTGAACATTATTTACATCAATAATGTTATTAATGTTGTCTGACCAATCTACATTCATTTCCATACTTGTATCAGTGTCTGACCAATTAATATTCATCTCTGTATTTGTATCATTACTTGTATCAGTGTGTGAAGTAAAACTGGCACTAGTTCTTTCATCATTATTACTTTCACTTGACTTAAAGAATCTGCTAATTTCTTCATAAACTTCACACAGATCAGAATCATCTGAAGAGAGAGAATCATCACCACTGTTGTTTACATCATTAAATAATGGTGCAATTTTCTGAGTAGATTTTCTATCAACATTTACACTTTCCACTTCAATACTTGATGATTCACCCTTATTTAACTGTAATTCATCATTCATACTCATGTGTGATGCATTGCTGTCTCCCATATGACTGGATCTTTCATCAGCATTATCAGACAATATTAGAATATCTTCACCAGCTTCCTCAAGTTCCTTAATTATTGATAAATCTTCCTCCCTTTCATCAGAGTCATAACAAATAGCATCATAACTTTCTGAACATTCAATATTATTCTTGTCATATTTGTGTACAGGAGATTCTATCCAAGTAATTATGCTACTTGTAGAAGTGTTTTCAATATCTGATAAATCAAAGCATTTCCTTAGGCTACCCTTTATATTTTGGGGGGTTATTTTGGCTTCATCAAATATACTACTTGCACGTGACTCTGATGACACATAGATTTCACTTGAGGGTTTCAGCTGTGACTTAATATTATCTCTGTTCTTCCCTGATGTAGAGTTATTATGTGTTGAGCTCATTGTGTCTTTACCAAACTGAGAAAAACGTGTTGAACTCATTGTGTCTTCACTGTGTTCGCTGTCCAAACTTTCACTGGAAATATCAATAACATCTTTATAATTTGTCATAACATTGTTCTTCTTCTTGTGATGTTCCTTTGAGCCACAAGTAAAAGTTTCATTCCTAGATTTTACATCCTTTCTCCAACTTGAATATTCTTCTTTTCTTTGATTCCTCCTTTCTTTTACATTGTTGGAAATACCATCATCATCTCTGTGTTTGTGGGAGAAGTCAGACATGTTATTTTCTTCAGGATGGATGGAATACCGACTGAGCTGTCTCTTTGAATTATCACTGTTGCTCCTTCTATCCAAACTCCTCTTTATTTCTATAGGCCTACTGTTTCTTTTCTCATTAAATCTCCTTTTTAGTTCATCACAGTCACTCCTCTTATATAAGCTTCTGTTATTCAAAGTCTTTAATTCATCGCAGTCACTCCTCTTATCTAACCTTACCTTTTCTGAACTCCTCTTTAGATCAGCCCACTCTCTTCTCTTTGTGTTTCTTCTCTCATTAAAATACCTCTTTGATTCATTGTATTCTCTTCTCTTTGCCTTTTCTCTTGTGTCATGACTGTTTCTTTCCCAAGATCTTATTTTCTCATAATGTTTTGTTGATGCTGTTTCTAATTTTGAGGCAATTTTTTTACCTTTCCTTAAATATTTTTCTAGAAAATCATTACCGTTCTCTGGTGAAGAAATATTTTCAGTTACGAGTGATCTCTTTAACTCAGCAATACCTTCATCCTTTGTAGTAGTATTAGTAGTAGTAGTAGTTGTTGTTTTCTTACAGCTCTTTCTCTCATATTTTAATTCCTCCTCCTTTTTCTTCATCTTCTTGTCCATAGCAGTTTCTTTATATTGTTTGAGCAACAACATATTTTTGTGAGCAGAATCTTGAATATATGTGTTTTTATTTTTATCAGTATATTTTTCAATGTTCATTCTAAGCACTTTACTTGACTCTGTATTATCATCTTTCTTTGTTAGAGTTTCACTGGGAACAACACTCTTAACTTCATTGGTAATTGGTACAGAACAACACTGTGATTTGGGGTTAGAGTTTATATTTGTATCATTATCAAGTACACTCACATGTGCCTCTAAATTATTCACAACTTTATCATTCACTAATTTTTGCTCTGCCTTCTTCAGTTTATCATCACCATCATCCCCTTTCTTCCGTGTCTTGTCAGAATCGAGTTTCTTTTCCTTCTTTTTCTTGTCTTTTCCATCAGCCTCATGTGATATCTTATTTTCCTTCATATTCCTCAATGTTTTGTTAGAATTGTGTTTCTTTTCCTCTGATTTCTTGTCTTTTCCATCTTTCTTTTCCTTCAGTGTTTTGTCAGAATTGTGCTGCTCTTCCTTCATATTTTTGTCTTTTTTATCAGCCTCATGTGATACCTTCTTTTCCTTCATTTTCTTCTGTTCTTCATCTGTCTCACGTGATATTTTCTTAGTCTTTTTCTTCTTCTTACTTGACTTTTTATGTTTCTTTTTACTTTCTGATTTCTTAGATTTGATCGTTGACAAGTTTTTCACAGGTTCTATCAACTTTTCCTCAAGGCTAGAAGATAATTTTTCATCGTGCTTATGGGGGGATGTTTTGGAATCTGACAGCTGGTTATGGTGGTGTGTTTTGGAATCTGACAGCTGGTTATGGTGGTGTGTTTTGGAATCTGACAGCTGGTTATGGTGGTGTGTTTTGGAATCTGACAGCTGGTTATGGTGGTGTGTTTTGGAATCTGACAGCTGGTTATGGTAGTGTGTTTTGGAATCTGACAGCTGGTTATGGTGGCGTGCTATGGAATCTGACAGCTGGTTATGGTGGTGTGCTATGGAATCTGACAGCTGGTTATGGTGGTGTGTTTTGGAATCTGACAGCTGGTTATGGTGGTGTGCTATGGAATCTGACAGCTGGTTATGGTGGTGTGTTATGGAATCTGACTGCTGGTGTGACCTGAGCCTTGAATATGGACTCATTGACCTGAGTCTTACAAATGGACTCCTTGACCCGAGTCCACATTGTGACCTTAGTCTTACATATGATCTGAGTCTTGTAGATGGACTCTCTGACTTGAGACTTGTAGATGGACTTTGTGACCTGAGACTTGTAGATGAACTTTGTGACCAGAGACTTGTAGATGGACTTTGTGACCCGAACCTCTCAGATGGACTTCGTGACCTGAGACTTGTATATGGACTCCTTGATCCAAGTCTTACATAGGGACTCCGGGACCTGAACCTTGTAAATGGGCTTTGTGACCTGAGCCTTTCATAGGGACTCAATGACCTGACACTTGAAGATGGATTTCGTGACCTGAGCCTCTTAGATGGACTTCGTGACCTTAGCCTTGTATATGGACTTCGTGACCTGAGCCTCTTAGATGGACTTCGTGACCTGAACCTCTTAGATGGACTTCGTGACCTGAACCTCTTAGATGGACTTCGTGACCTGAGCCTCTTAGATGGACTTTGTGACCTGAGCCTCTTAGATGGACTTCGTGACTTGAGCCTCTTAGATGGACTTCGTGACCTGAACCTATTAGATGGACTTCGTGACTTGAGCCTCTTAGATGACCTTCGTAACCTGAACCTAGGAGATGGACTCCTTGACCCAATTCTTACATCGAGACTCCATGACCTGACCCTCTTAGATGGACTTCGTGACCTAAGCCTTATAGATGGACTTCGTGACCTGAGTCTTGTAGATGGAATTCGTGACCTCAGCTTTATACAAGGACTTCGTGATCTGAGCCTTGTAGATGGACTTCGTGACCAGAGTCTTGTAGATGGAATTCGTGACCTCAGCTTTATACAAGGACTTCGTGACCTGAGCCTTTCATAGGGCCTTCGTGACCTAAGCCTTATACAAGGACTTCGTGACCTGAGTCTTGTAGATGGACTTCGTGACCTGAGTCTTGTAGATGGACTTCGTGACCTGAGTCTTGTAGATGGACTTTGTGACCTAAGCCTTATACAAGGACTTCGTGACCTGAGTCTTGTAGATGGACTTCGTGACCTGAGTCTTGTAGATGGAATTCGTGACCTGAGCTTTATACAAGGACTTCGTGACCTAAGCCTTGTAGATGGACTTCGTGACCTAAGCCTTGTAGATGGACTTGGTGACTTGTGCCTTGTAGATGGACTTGGTGACCTGGACCCGGATTTTGTTGACCGGGTGGGACTATCATCATCATCATCTAAAACATTGGAGTGGTGTATGTGTTTGTGTTCACCTCTGCTGTGTGATTTGGCATGTATGAATGATGCCTTGAGGGAGTCCCGCTTCTTGATGTTCCATTCCTCTACTTCCAATTCCTGTAGTCTAAACATCCACACACCCTGGAACATTATACAACAATAAATAATAATCTGTAATGAATTACTGATTGATTGATATTAGGCAACATAACAGCAAGGTCATATGGCACTCAAGGAAGAAGGTTATTGAGAGGTGGGACAGTAAACACAAAAGGTAACTGATGAAAAAAAGGGACAGTTGGAAAAGTGAAAGCCCCTTTCAGTAGCGTTTTACAATGAGCTGGGATACTGGGGAGATATATTTATAAAACATTCCTATACCACACTAAAAAAAACACCCTATAGTAAAGTTATATAATAAGTAATAATATATAAACCGTTCCAGTATCACACTAGACATCCATACATCCTGTAACATTACACAACAATAAGTAATTAATATTTATAAAACATTCCTGTATCACACTAGACATCCACACATCTTGTAATCTTATATACATGCATACATACATAGATTACATATAGCAAGCCTTCATCTCCACGCTGAAGGTAGCCCCGTTACATTGCACACCCTCCGAAACACAAATGCCCAAGCGTAGAACTTCACCCTCCACACACATACATTCCACATCTCAACCCCCAATCTCTGTTGGAGGAGGGAGCAACTCCCATCACACTACTGCATAACCACATCCCAACAAGGGGGACAGCTATGTTTGCATCAATAACTGGTTTACCCCTGCCACTTTACTACAGAGTAAACTCCTCCTCCAGGATCCAGCCAGCCATGGGCCACACTCAATGCAGGCCCCTCCCACAAGGACCGTGAAGCCGTATCCACTCTTCAAGCCTTCACCACCCTCCTCCACTCGTTTCTGTCACGTGCAATCACTCTTCCTTACTTGACAGATATACTGTACCTCTTCCACTAAGAGCTCCTTTCATTTTGCCCATCCATCTCCTCTATGGCCTTCCTCTTCTTACACCTCCCATATCTGAGCTCCATATTATTTATACCATTCTATTCTCCTTCATTTTCTCCACATGTACAAACCATTTTAATACACTCGGCTCTGCATGGCCTGCTAGCTCTCTAACGACACCTGTCTTTCTCCTCACTTCCTCATTCCTGACTCTATCCATTTGAGTCACACCACACATGCTTTTTAGACATCTCATCTATATATCTAAATGAAGTGACTCTGTTTGTCTGTCATGCTATACAAATTGTCATGTGACCACCTACAGTGCCAGGAGAGTGGACGTATACGAGGATATTTTCATCACAAAAAACACCCCACTAATTACTTAATTACACATACTTTACTTATTATTGTATGCCTGGCAACCCACTCGGTTTGTTTAAATTCCACGCTGCCACCGCTGGGAAGGAAAATATATCGTACCATTCTTTTACCTTATGGGCATATTTCACTTATGGTCTAGTCTCTACTACTGTATATTCAATCTTTTCATCTCACTTTCTCCTATATTCCATGTTTCCACCCCATACAGTGCAGCAGGCAATGCTATCCTTTCATACGACTTACTCTTTACATCCATTCTAAGTTATTTTCAGTCAAACATCGTATTCATTCCTCATATCAACTTTCCTACCTCATTTAATCTAGATAATTATTACCTTTGTTTCTATTTTGCAATCAACCATTCCCTCTGACCCCAAACCTCCAATATTTCACCATCTAGCCTTATATTCATCCTTCTACCCTTTGCTCCCCTCCTACATCTCAATACTTTGCTCTTTGCCACGTTCACTTTCAGTTTCCTTCTCCTGCACACCTGTCCAAATTCCTGCACTAAAATACTCAGTTTCTTCTCAGACTCTGCCTGCCACTAACCCCGTATCATCAGCAAAACGGTAATTGGATTAGGCCCAACTCACTACCTCTGCTGTCCACCAAACTCAGTCCTCTCTCTGTCACCCTAGCATTTACCTCTCTTACCACACCGTCCATATACAGTCATCCCTCCGCTATCGCGACTAATTGGTACCGTAAGTAGCACGTGATAGCGGAATTCGCAATAGCGGAATTTAATAACTAATGGGAATACTTGAAATTGGTTCCCAGTCCCTCATATTTCAAGATTTTTCCTCCCTAAACATGTTTTTGTTTACTAATATTTCTTTGCATATAATGAAAACTAAAGTAGATTAGTAAGAAAATAGCATTTTTAACCTAATACAGTGAACCCCACAAGTACAGTAGGCGTGTTGAGTGTTGTGGTTAGGTGGTGCGTAAATGGATATGCCTGACTGACCTTAGGGACTAAAGATTAATGATGAACATTGGGATAGGTTCTTATGTCTCTCGAAAGTGACTTTTTTTTTACTATGAGACCTCAAACACGATGGCAATTCATTAAACATAACAGAACGTGTTCACATATGGAGAGTCGGGAGCCCGATTCCGAGAGCACGCACCAAAATAGGATGTCCGACTGACTGTAGAATTAGCTACCAAAATATTAACTTAAAATTATTTTCAAAACGATTGCATCCATATAAAATGGGTGGCGAAAATAAGTAAAGCATATCCAATGAGTTTTTATACAAAACGAGCGAAATGATAATGAACATGTTAGGAAATTATATCACTCGTCTGTGAAGTGTGTGTGTGTGTTCTCACCACTTCTCCCGCGCTTCTTCCCCCCCTACCCTCAGTATCTCCATTCCCCCTAGCCCAAGGTCAAGGGAATATAGGCCTAGACTGCCTTGTCACCGTGTGTGTGACACTCTCGTGTTTAGTAATTACGAGTTAAACACTAGCTTCAACACTCAGTCATGCCAGGTGGTGCATTTACAAAATGGAAAGCCATATCCTTCCATATAAAGAAGGAAGTTATTTCGGTATTTCTCGGACAGAAAAAGAAGGAAACACTAATAACGTATGATTAATAAAATGTAAACAAACGATATCACGCTATCTCCCCCCTTCCCCCTACCACCTCCACTACCACCACGCATGCCATCGATGCCGACGACTCATTTCAGTCATGAATCGTCTTAATACAAATTGTAATATGCATTTAACCCCAAAAGACCGGTTGACGAGATAGACCGTCTTACGGTAGAAACTGGGTCACAACATATACCGTTACAGCGATTTAGCGCTAGTTTTTCTTGTCGTTGGGCGAGAAAATACACTCACAATATCGATCCGCTACCCACTCAATCGATTCTGGGACCCCACGATGGCTGGGCGATTTTTAAGTAATTGCCCTTGTTCGAATTTGTGCTCTAACGATCGTAAGACAATACCGTAGTGAATATATGTACGTGAGTGACACCATGATATTCCTACAAGGTTACAAATTATTATTTAGTGTATAGATCATGACACACGATACATAATGGGGTAGTAATAAGAAAATAACACCACAAAACACGCCCATACAGGCACAATTGATAGTAAATATACGTGTTTCCTACGGTACAAGACGGTTTGTTTATCATTTTCTAAGTGACAGTTACACGATGATATATTCCTACAAGTGTTCATACTATTTTTAGTGTTGTAATCATGACATACGATACATAATAGTAGTAATACGAGTGAGTTGACAAGGGAGTTACGCGGGAAACTGTACATTAAGCCGTGGTCGAGTCTATCCCGCACGTAGACACAGACACACTGAAGATTCGCGCGCAGACATGGTCTACTTAAACTCGCCCTATCTCCAGAACTATTCATCGTACAGCCCTCCCGATGGTACCATTGGAAAGAGGAAGAGTTGAAGGTAAGGATGGAATAATTTTGAAGTCAGTACACTATATAGGTTAAGAGTGTGAGCGTTGTGAATATAGGGCAAATCGAGGAATTTTGACGCTAGCGGCATGGTAGAAATGTCGAGGCAGGGACTCCCCCTCCCGGTCTGCAGGGGTTAATATGCTTAATACGAATTGTAATATACATCCCTGTAGGAACGACGTCTTATATCGACGTATTAGACATTCTATACCAGACCGAGGTGTAATTAGGCACCGATGAAAAAGCTTTATCTCCACACATTGTATCACTAGTAAACTCTTTTGTGTTAAACAAAGATAGGGTTGATAAGCAGGGCTAGTTAGAAACCCACCCAGTCTTCATTTTTACTGCTGTAACACCATGTCATGGTAAACATGGCTGTCAGTCCAGTGTGCTTGGACAATCGCACCGCCAAATTTGAATGTTACGTGCGCGATAGTAAGCATACGGATGCGCTATAGAGGATGAAGGTGAACTTTTCACACATGCGCGATAGTACTGAAACGCGAAAGTGGAACCAGCGATAGCGGAGGGATGACTGTACAGTATTTATCAAAGAACCATTGTGACATCACACAACAGCCTTGACAGAGTCCTACCTTTACTGGGAACCATTCACTCGTGCTACTTCTCACTCTAACGCACGCTCTTCTGTTCACATAGAAACTTTTTACCCCTCTCAATAATTTCCCCCCAGCTCCTACAACTGTAAAACCTTCCATTTCTATAAATTCTGTTATATGTCTTCTCAAGATCCACAAATATCCATACTACTTCTTTACTTTTCTCTAAATACTTTTCACATACCTGGCTTACTGTAATTATCTGGTCTACACAATCTCTTTCTCTCCTAGAAAACACCTTGCTCCTCACCAATCACAGTCTCTGTACCCTCTCTGACTCTCTCTATCACCACCTTCCCATACAACTTTCCTACTACACTTAACAGCTTATACCCCTGAAACTCGTACATTGGTATCTATCCTTTTTTCCCTTATATAAAGGTACTACACACAGAGTGGAAGAGTATGTGAAGGAGAGAGGCGTGAGGGGGAGGGGAGGGCTGGACCAAGTAAGGAGGGAGTGTTGGAACAGGGAAGACTGGAGACTTTTCTGCCGTGGCCACCCCCTTCGGGGGAGTTCCCGGAGGGAACGAGGCGTCAGAGCTATAGATAGATAGATAGACTACACAAGCACTCACCCAACCTACAGGAACATTACCACTATCAAGACATACCATCAATAGCCTTACCAACCACTCCATCATACTTGTTGCACCCTATTTCAGACATTATTCAGCGCATCCATCCAAACCTGTAGCTTTCCCTGTTATCATCTCTCTCACTGCCCCATCCACCTCCTCCTTTCTTATTGGCTCCTTATTTAATCCCTCCAACCTGTTTACTCTATTGCCTTTTCCAAATACAACAATCTCAGCTTTTCTATCCTCATCAAAATTCAGCAATCTCTCAAAATACTCGGCCCATCTCCTCTAAACTGCCTTCTTCTCAACCAGAATGGTACCATCCTCTGCTTTTACACTTTCCTCTTTTCCTGCTGTCCCTTTCCTTATCCTCTTGACCTCCTTTAAAAACATATTCTTATTTTCCTGGAAAATTTCAGTTAACTTCCCCCCCTCATTATCATCTGCTTTCAATTAAGCATCCTGTACAGCTTTCTTTGTTCTATTACTCTTCACCTTATAACACTCAAATAATTCCTGATCTTTTCCCTATAACCATACTTCAAACGCTCGCCTTTTTTCTGCTATATCTGCCTTAACTTCCTCACACCACCATTGACTGAGTCTTTTGGTGTTAAACTCCCTCAACAATAACAAAGACCAGAACAAACTCCCACAACAATGACAACAACAAAAAGGATCAGATCAAACCCCATCAACAACAACACAATCCTACCTTCCATTCCAAGTAGAAATCATAGTCCTTCGGGTCACCCCCCAGCTCCACCACACTCCGACTTCGGGTGCTAATGAAGGTGATCCATTCTTTATGGTACAGTGGGTGTGAATGCGGCTGAGCATAGTAGCGTTCGTATTCCTGTTGGTGCACTTTCCACAAGTGTTGTACCATAAGACAATACTCGGACTTGCCCAGCACTGCCTTGGGACTCACACCACTGTCATACATACAGATAGAGGTCAATTTCACATAAAAAAAATGAAGGTCAATTATTACACCATCATTTAAGGGGAGGATATAATATTGACAGTTTTCGAGATAATTATTCCTTCAAACTATTCCCAGCATCAGGAAACTATTATTTTGGTTAATCTGGTCCAGTTTCCTGGCATATTTGGAGGAATCAAGGCACTCAAATGTACCAAAGTATACTCTCCCCTTAAATAACTACAGAGCTCCCCCCAAGTAGATGCGGGTTATGCACCAAGCAGGCATTGTGTACCTAGGTCACGTCAGTAACAGACAAGGTTAATCTCCATTTAGCTTGTTAAATCACTTATTTACTCTGTATGGAAATTAATAACAGAAGCCTGGGAAACATTTGTTGGGCTTAAATGAGTTTAATATGAAGTGGTGGATATAAGTACTGTACTTATTCATTGCATATACTACTATAAAGTTATAATGAAATATGGTATTAACAGTGATAGAAAATTTGATTTAAAGGAGTCCTTCAAATATTGTCATGAAACACCACCTATATGGAAGGAATTTTTTCCATGGTATAGTTAAAAGGAATCAGAAGTCTCCAATTATCATACACATTTACAGGGTCCTTAAACTTGCATGACACAATAATTAATATGAGAACCAAACTTCACAGGACAAGGATTAGAGTTGAAGTGACAATAATATTTGAGAGGAAAAATGAATGAATTTTGTAACTAACCAGTGCACTTATAAAGGAAGTATAAAGTGCAACGGATTCCTTCAAACTATTCCAGACAACAGGCCACCATTATTTTTGTTCATCTGGTCCTGTTTCCTGGATTACTTTGGAGGAATCAAGGCACTCAAATGTACCAAAGTGTAATTAATAACCTGTTAATTTATGTCATGCAGGTTATCCATTAGTCAGTACACACTCACCAAGTAGTCATGTTGTGTTTTCACTGCTGTGTCTGTTGAGTAGAAACCAGTAAGAGCAGAGAAATCACTTGTATATTTCTTTACTGCTGTGTTTATTGAGTAGAAACCAGTAAGATCAGAGAGATTTCTTGTATGTTTCTTCACTATAATTATCTTCCTATCCATATGGTATATTGACTCTGCAAAAAATAAGAACAAGGTAAATTTATTGATACTAAAACTATTGTAACAATACATGGGTGTACCCAAGAACATTGACGTGTTGTTGTTGATGGGTCTGTAAATAGTGATCATCTTGATGCCATTTCCAAGATGGGTTCAAATGGGTTATTTTGAAAATACGCCTGGCCTGACCTGACCTAACCTAACCTAACCTAACCTAGACCACATCAGACTACCAGGCAAACTACCGGGAAATAACCATGGAAAAGTACAGGAAATGACTGGGGCAAAATACTGTACTGGGACATAGCCGGATATGGCAACACTGCTACAAAATGGTAATTCTTTCAATAAATATGCACCTTGAATGTTCTTCAATGTGGCTACCCAATCTCAGGAAGTACAGACGGCGGAGAAAGTCGTCGCCTCGCCTGCTTCACTGAGACATACAGTATTCATGGACTAGTAAAATATGCACATTTTCTACACCTAATAATCACGAGTCTATGAATATCAAGTGCCTCGGTAAAGCAAGTGAGGCGACAGAACTTTTGCCAACAATTGTACTTGTTAATGAACAGAATTGGAAAAAGAAAATAAATAAAAAATGGAGCTCACATAAAGGGAGCGTACCAAAAAAACACCATAAATTCGGACATTTCGCGAAAAAATGAAATCATTCAACTGTACTGGAAGAAAATACTGTACTATATTTGCAAAATAAAACGGTGTTAGTTAGGGAAATGTTCAAAGATTATTATGTATAAATTTTATTACAATACGGTAGCTTAAATATGTGGGTAAAAATATACAACAAGTGCAATGAAAAAAAATCTGCATTTTTTAACCCTGCAAAACTTTGTTCACACAGAACAAAGAGTTTCAATTGTGAATGGTACGATTATACATGGACACTCTCTGTAAGTACTGGGCAGTAAACAAATTTAAAATACATAACCGTGTTATGATTATTATAATGAATATTTCTAATTTTTACAGAAAAAAGTCCTAACTTTGGACAGACAAATTAATACGGTACTGGTACTTGACCGCAAAGGATGATTTTTGATGTACTATCATCCCTCCGCTATCGCGCCGAATTAGTACCGTAAGTAGCACATGATAGCGGAATTCGCGATAGCGTAATTTAATAACTAATGGGAATAATTGAAATTGGTTCCCAGTCCCTCATATTTCAAGATTTTTCCTCCCTAAACATGTTTTTTTTTACTAATATTTCTTTGCATATAATAAAAACTAAAGTAGATTATTAAGAAAATAACATTTTTAACCTAATACGGTTTACCCCACACGTACAGTAGGTGTGTAAAGTGTTCTGGTTAGGTGGTGCCACGGTCCGTGGGTGGTGCGTAAATGGATATACATGCCTGACTGACTGACCTTAGGAACTAAAGATTAATGATGAAAATTGGGATAGGTTCTTATGTCTCTCGAAAGTTACTTTTTTTTTTTACTATGAGACCTCAAACAAGATGGAAATTCATTAAACATAATTAGAACGTGTTCACATATGGAGAGTCGGGCGCCCGATTCCGAGAGCACGCACCCGAGTAGGGTGTCCGACTTTAACTTATTTTTCAAAACGATTGCATCCAAATAAAATGGGTGGCGAAAATAAGTGAAGCATATCCGAAGAGTTTTTACACAAAACGAGCGAAATGATAATGAACATGTTAGGAAATGATATCACTCTACTGTGAAGAGAATGTGAGTATGTTCCTACCACTTCTCCCGCGTTCCTTCCCCCCCTACCCTCAGTCTCTCCATTCACCCTAGCCCAAGGTCAAGGGAATATAGGCCTAGTCTGTCTTGTGTGTAACTCTCGTGTTTAGTAATTACGAGTTAAACACTAGCTTCAACACTCAATCATGCCAGGTGGTACATTTACAAAATGGAAAGCCATATCCTTCCATATAAAGAAGAAAGTTATTTCGGTATTTCTCAGATAGAAAAAGGAAACAGTAATAACGTATGATTAATTAAATGTAAACAAACGATATCACTCTATCTCCCCCCTTCCCCCTACCACCTCCACTACTACCACGCATGCCGTCGATGCCGACGACTCGTTTCAAGCCATGAGTCGTCTTAATACAAATTGTTATATGCATTTAATATGCTTAATAAAAATTGTAATATACATCCCTGTAGGAACGACGTCTTATATCGACGCATTGGACGTTCTATACGAGACATAGGTGTAATTAGGTGCCGATGAAAAAGATTTATCTCCACACATCGTATCACTAGTTAACTCTCTCGTGTTAAAATAAGATAGGGTTGATAAGCAGGGCTAGTTAGAAACCCACCCAGTCTTCATTTTTACTGCTGTAACACCATGTCATGGTAAACATGGCTGTCAGTCCAGTGTGCTTGGACAATCGCACCGCCAAATTTGAATGTTACGTGCGCGATAGTAAGCATACGGATGCGCTATAGAGGATGAAGGTGAACTTTTCACACATGCGCGATAGTACTGAAACGCGAAAGTGGAACCAGCGATAGCGGAGGGATGACTGTAGATGTTTACCTCTGGCCTAAGTACGCAAATAATATGTGATATAGCTCTGTAAGATTGTCAATACCACCAATACCAAAGTTATTGCCTGTAAGGTGCTACAAGATGGTGCCTTAACGAGTAATGAGTTTATTTTGAAGAAAAAAGGTATATTAGTTATTTAGTTACCGTATAGTATTTTATAATTTTATACAAGTAATCAAGTCAAAGAATACAGAAAGTGTGTGTGTGTCATTAATACCTGGAATTATGTTATTATGTACAGTCGGCGGCATAAGTCCTGTCGCCAAACTTGCTTCACCGAGACAGGCAGTGTTCATGGACTCGAGAAATACGCACGTATTCTACACCTAATAAACTCGAGTCTATGAACATCGTGTGCCTCAGTGAAGCAAGCGAGACAACAGGACCTTTGCCGCCGACTGTACCTCATGTAAGTCCTATTATGTTATTTCAGTATACATTTGTTGAATCAGTGAGGTAGCAACTTGATATTTAGGTGATTTATTTTTTTTGAAGAAGTCACTTCCTCTTCCAGTATTGTATATACAGTACGCAATACGTTTTTTTTTCGGCTATAAGAGTTTTTGAATAGTTCTTAGTTAGATCTATGCCAAGAAATCCTCACTACAATGTAATATGATGCAACTTACTGTGATGTCAATTTATGTGCTAAAAACGAAGCTATTGTTAGATATCTCTCTCTATATTTGTATAACTCAGGCTATGAATGTGGCAAATTTGTTTAATATTTTTTAAAAACTCCTCAGGTGTCCGAAATTCAGCCAGCGTGTCCAGAGATCGATGCTGTTAACCATTCTCATGTTTAACAGGAAAATACAACCCTGTCCGAAGTTGGGAAGAGCTGTCCGAAGTTAGGAAATTTCTGCCTAACTTCGGACACATGAAAATAAAAATAAAAAATAAAGCACAAATTTAGCGTGCTTAATTTTTTTTCATATGGATTTAGTAGGTACTCTACCTGGCTACTACACGACACAGAGGAATAAAATTACACCATTATTAACAGAGTTATTTACTAAAACGTATAAAAAATGTCCGACATTTGGGTATTTTTACTGTATTGCGCCCCTCTCCTGACTGACAGACTTCTATTCTCCGTCTCTCTCTCAATATTTCCTTTATTTTGCATCCTTTATATTTATATTATATTTCTTTAATATTCCTTACGTTTTCTGTTTCCCCTTCTCTTTCTCTCTCTCTTAAACATCACATAGACACAAATCAGGTCTGAAGAATTTAGATGCCTTAGACAATGTACAGTCCGCAGCATAAGTTCACTTCATTTCCACCTGTGTATGTACGAGCTATCGAGATGATGTCACACAATTTGAATGCAAAATTGACATATAATTCTCATAGGTTGTTACATGAGAAACTGGTTCAAAATTTATGCTGCCAGCTGCACAGTGCCTGGCAACAAAATTCATTCCCCAACTAAAGGTCCTGCCTAAGCTAACCCAATAAAAAAAGGATAGGCAGGTTGAATCCACTTACTCCGGCCTTTATTCGGTGAATTGCAAGGTCACTGATTATTCCAAACTATGTCACAAAACACATCCCCCATTAGTACAGTTGGGGAACAAAGAATCTGAACACCGTTGGCGGCGTCTGGTAACAACGCCTGGAGTAAACACATTAGTAATAGACAAAATTAATGAATTACTACAGTAATACTAGGGGACATTGAATAACCACAGACAGCGTAACACAAGTTATCCTACAATTCACAAAATATTTTCTCTTGCCGATGTATTTAATCTTGGAGATGTTGCCAGAAGCCGCCAACGGTGTTCAGATACCGGTACTTTATTTCCCCATACCACCGAGGGAGTCTATTTTTGGGGGAGGAATCAGAGACCCACCACATCACCAAAAAAAGGTTTTCCCCTTAATGATAGCAACCACCAGGTGCTTCCACAAAATAGTTGAAGTTGGTTGAAGATTATATATACAGTACACCCTCGCTAATGTCAGATACAGATAAGTCGGACGCTGTCAGTGTCTGGGACACTTATAGCCTAATTAATTGTCTGCTTATTGGGGGATATTTCAAGTACATTGTTACAAAGGCCTACAGCCTGAGAAGTAACGCAAGTTGATTTTGTACAAAACTTGAATTACTATCTCTATACCACAAATATATACCTTATGTCGACTGACCATATATATACTGTAGTTATGCTTTTACCATAACAAGGGAAAGTGTATGGGAAAATTCTTACTGAGAGACTGATTGAAGTAACAGGGAATAAAGTTAGTGAGGAGCAGGGAGGGTTCAGAAAGGGTAGAAAGTTGTATACTGCCTTCATGGATTTGGAAAAGGCATACAATAATGTTGATAGGAGAGCTATGACAGAACTGTTGAAAATTTTTGGTGTTAGGGAGTCTTTGCTCAAAGGCATTGAGGCCTTTTATGCAGAGGCAACAGCATGTGTACGGGTAGAGGGTGATCTAAGTGAGAGTTTTAATATTAGTGTAGGGCTGAGACAGAGATGTGTTATGTCACCATGGCTGTTCAATATATTTATGAATGATTGTATGAGAGAGATGAAAGCCAAAGTGAATGGCCTGGGGGTGTAGTTGGGGCTGAATGAAGCAAATTGGTCCTTGGTGGCAAGTATATTTGCGGATGACACTGTGTTGATGGCTGAGTGAAAGGAAGTTACAAAGAGTGGTGGTTGAATTTCAGTCTGAGAGTAAACAAAGGAAACTGAAGGTGAATGTTGGTATAAGTAAATAATGGTGTTTGAGAGAGCAAAAACTGAAGTGATTGACTTTAGCTACACCTTACACCTTAGTACCAACTAGGACAAAGTGTGAGATAACTCTGAGGGGTGAGAGGATGGAGGAATTGAAGGAGTTTAAGTACCTGGATAAACAAGGAAAAAGGGAAGGAAAAATTAGGGAGAGAGCCAAAGAGGGGTAGACAATTCATAGGATCATTGGGAAGGATTATGAAGGATAGTAGTGTGAGTATGGAAGTGAAAAGGGGACTACAAAATAGTATAATCTGCCAACACTGACATATGCGTCAGAAAAATGGACATGGAGCGGGGCTCATCAGTCTAGAATAGATGCTGTGGAAATGAGTTACTTAAGAGGAGCATGTGGAGTGTCTAGGTTGGATGGAGAAAGAAATGAAAGTGTGTATGAGAGATGAGGTAAAGGCAATTGGTATTGAGTGTGGAGTGGTTGAGAGAGTGAAGTGTAATACACTGAGGTAGTTTGGACATGTAGAGAGAATGCAAGGTGAGGAATTTGTAAAGGTGTATGGAAGTGAATTTGTGGCACCTGATGTCAGAGGCAGACCTCCAGATAGATGGCAGAACAGAGTGGAAGAGTATGTAGAGGAGAGAAATGTGAGGGGCAGAGTTGGGCTTGACCAAGTAAGGAGGGTGTTGGAACAGGGAAAACTGGAGACACTTCTACCGTGGCCACCCCCTTGGAGGGAGTTTCCGGAGGGAACGAGATGCCAGAGCTATAGATAGATAGATAGGTATAAATTTGGCTGCATCACTGCCAAGCAAACCACAGAGCCACAATATTTGGCCATCATATGCATCAGTCATGAACATGGTGACTCCATGTAGTGTTCCATTATCATTAACTATGTTATCACATAATTTTATATCATTAACAATGATATACAATTGGCTGCATCACTGCCAAGTGAGCCACATATGCATCAATCATGACGGTATCACTACAGTGACTCCACGTAGTTCCATAATGTATTTACGATAAAATGACCGTGTTACTGCCATGCAAGCCACAGAGCCATATTTGCATTGATCATGACTGTATCACCACGGTGACTCCATGTAGTGATCCATTATCCATTAACAAAGTTGATCTTTGCTCTGTTCTTATTCTTGACTGCATAGTAGATGCATCTTTAATGTGATATAAACTGCTCTCTTTGTCTACAATTGTTTAGATCAATCCTAAAGCGTGGCCAATTGTTGCCACCTTTTCCCTTAACAATATAAACTTTATCACATAATGTGATAGTCTGTGTTTTCCTAGCATTGCTACTAATATCACTTGAAAAGTTTCTCCAGTGCCATTGAGAGGAGATTACTGTACGAGAAGTAAGCATAAAAATATCACAATAATCGTTGGAATGTGTTTGTGTGGCATCAAGTAAGCTGTGACTGACAAACTGACCAATACCAGCTCCGATTCTCACATTTCCTCACCTACCACCATGCCACAATATCTGATTTCATGTTCATATACATTCTTAGATATACTTCTGTGGTATTTTATCCTTTTTTTGTGAAATTGTCATGATTTTGTGTGTGCACAGCTGTGTATGGAAACCAGAGATACGCGTAGTGTTCTGAGGGCGGGTGTGAATGAGTCCAGCCGTACGCATCAGAATTAAGCCCTCAGATATCACAACAATGATCTCGCTCCAAATTTATCCGAGTTAGCAAGGGTTTACTGTAATGGCATTATGGGATTGGAGAAAAAAATAACAGTTGAAGCTAGCATATGGGACAAGAGGGAATCTATAAGAGGATCATTTGTGTTGTCTGAAATCACATGCATTTGATTCAGAAAATTACTAATAAAAAAAGATTGTCAGATAGGTGGGTAGGGAATATTTAGAAAACAAATAATTTCCTAATAAAATAAAGGTGAAAATTAAAATATACAGTATAATAGACCAAAATATATATTGGTTATTCTGTCCGAGAGTAAAGTTTCTAAAATTAGCCGGACTTTACCTGACCTGACCTAAACTGTACCAAAGCTGACCATTGGGACCTAATCTAACCTGGACCAGCCTTAACTACCAGGATATACTCTAACCTAACTGAACTGAACCTGACCTAACCTGATCAAACCTATCCTTAATTAATCTCAACAACATGATAAAGGATATTGGTAAGTAAATTACGTCCTGTTACCTTGACCCAGGTACGTGATGTAGTTTGCCCTGGTTAGGTCACAGTAGTTTACTGTGCTAGGCTAGGTTAGGTTAGGCTAATTCCCTATTTTGAAATATACCTTAAAACACACTAACTTCGGACATTTTTTACATGTTTTAGTGAATAACTCTGTTAATAATGATGCAATTTTATTCCTTTGTGTCACGTGGTAGTCAGGGAGAGTATCTACTAATTCCATAAAACAAAAGAAATTAAGCATGCTAAATTTGTGCTTTTATTCAAGTGTCCGTAGTTAGGCAAAAAATGTCCCAACTTCTGACAGGGTTGTATTTTCCCTTTAAACATGAGAATGGTTAACAGGATTGATCTCTGGACATGCTGGTTGAACATTAGACACCTGTGGAGTTTTTGAAAAATGCAAAAATTGCTGCATTCAAAGCCAGTTATAAAAAATATAAATAGATATATCCAAAAATAGCTTATTTTTTAAGCACATAAATTGAGATCACAGTAAGTTGCATCATATCACATTGTAGTGAGGATTTCTTGGCATAGATCTAACTAAGAATTATTCAAAAACTCTTCTAGCGGAAAAAACAAAATGCATTGCGTACTGTATATACAAAATCAGAAGAGGAAGTCATCTCTCCTTCCAAAACAAAAAATCACCTAAATATCAAGTTGCTACCTCACTGATTCAACAAATGTATACTGAAATAACATAATAGGACTTACATAAAATACATAATAACATAATTTCAGGTATTAATGACACACACACACTTTCTGTATTCTTTGACTTGATTACTTGTATAAAATACTTTACGGTAACTAAATAACTAATATACCTTTTTTCTTCAAAATAAACTCATTACTGGTTAAGGCACCATACAGGCAATAACTTTGGTACTGGTGGTATTAACAATCTTACAGAACTATATCACATATTATTTGCGTACTTAGGCCAAAGGTTTACATCTACACTTTCCTCGTTTTTTACGCGAGGTTAGGTTCCTGAAGGGGACACGTAAAGTAAATTTTGTGTAAAGTGAATTGTAAATTTCTATAAGATATAATGGTACAGTGAAAGCTCATTTAACCGCTCACCCACTCAGAGCGCAGAGTGAAGAGGGAGTGACGAGTGTTAAAAGTGAAGAGAAGTGTTCAGTACTGTTACTTTACAAATGTAAATACAGTATTACAATTCGTATTAAGCATATTAAATGCATATAACAATTTGTACAGTATTAAGGTTTTTGAAGACGAGTCTTGAATGAAATGAGTCGTCGGCACTCGGCATGCGTGGTAGACTGGTAGTGGTGGAGGTGGTAGGGGGAAGGGGGGGAGATAGCGTGATATCGTTTGTTTACATTTTATTGAGCATATTCTGGTATTTCCTTCTTTCTCTGTTTGAGAAAATCCTTCCTTCTTGATATGGAAGGATATGACCTTCTGTTTTGTAAATGCACCACCTGACATGACTGAGTGTTGAAGCTGGTGGTTAATAACTCGTAATTACTAAAAACAAGCAAGTGACAACAAGTCAGGCTAGGCCTATATTCCTTTGACCATGAGCTAGGGTGAACGGAGACTGAGGGTAGGGGGGGGAAGGAGCGTGGAAGATTTTGCCGAAGATAAAGGAATACCAGCTTTAGCACTTTTCTTTATTTTTTCAGCATTATCATGTATTGAGTGCAAAGTACTTTCATGCAACTGCATCGATTGTTTTATGACCGACGTGCTCTCGCCACGATCGTACCTCACCAACACTTTTAATTTATTTTCCAAAGTTATAGACTTTCTCTGTCTTTTTGGACTAGGAGCACTAATTCAATCTATTGCTAGCCATTATTAATGCAAAATGAATAACAGTACTGTACAATTAACAAAATTTGCAGCAATATAAAGCTAGATGAGCGTAAGTAAACACAACACACGTGCTCCACTAGGCGTAAACACAACACACGTGCTCCACTGACCATAAACACAACATAAGCCTATGTGCTCCCAGTGTGACTGACTGAGTGACTAACTCATCAGTGAGGCGTCACGCGTGGGTGGCTTGATGCGGAAGGGATGGGAGGCTCCTGTTCGTTCGTGTTATTTTAAGAGTTCGTGTAAATTGCATTTATTTTATTTTTTTCATGATACGTGCTATTTCAAATTCGCGTAATTTAGGCTCGTGTAAAAAGCGCGGAGATTGTACATCAAAAATCATCCTTTGCTTGTGGTCAAGTACCAGTACCGTATTAATTTGTCTGTCCAAAGTTAGGACTTGTATCTATACAAAATAGAAATATTCATTTAAAAAAATCATAACACGGTTATGCATGCATATATTTTAAATTTGTTTACTGGCCAGTACAGTATAAGTCCTGTAATCCGAATTGCAGGGGACTGAAGGTCATTTGGACTATTGGTTGGATCTCCAATACAGATATAGAAAAAGAAACACACACATAATAGGATTACAGTAAACCCTCGTTATTTCGGATCAATTGAGGGGAGATCCTTGTCGAATTATCAGATGATCCGAGATATCCGAGGGCTTAAATTTGATGCGTACAACTGTCTGCCTGCACATTCACTCTCAAAACAATGTGTGCTTTCACTCGTATCTCTGGTTCCCAGACACAGTTAGTGACTAAGAATAATTCTAAACTTGAGCCCAAAGTATGGAAAATTAATGTTTTTAATGGTTGTTCATTCTAAAAGGGTTGGCCTAATAGCGTGAGTGTAGTGAGTGAGGAGTTGACAAGTTTTGTTTACACCAATAATTCATGAGTTTTTACTCATACATATATATTTCCTCAGTGTATATTAATTATTCTCTGTAATTTTCTCATACAATCATTTACACTTTTCACCATATCAAATGTCTGTACCGGGATATGTGTTAAAAGTATGAAAAATGCCCATTTTGAGAAGTTGTTCACTATAAAGGGGTTATCACGAGTGTATCAAGCGAGCGTGAGAATCATAACAGTGGGATGGAAATTTCAGTTATCACTAAAACTCATTGAATTTTCATTCGTGCACAAACATTCCTAAGTTTGTATTAATTAATTTTGGTAATGTTTTTTTGAAAAATCACTTCCACAAAATATTAATTTGCACATAGGTACACCAAATAGGTGGGAGAGTGTCGGTAGGCATATGTGACGATACACCCGGAAAATCTCTGCATAGGCCACTCGGGCACCAAAATGGATTTTTTTTTTAACAAATTCGGACTATTGGGATTTTCGGAGTATCCATGGTCAGATTAATGGACTTTTATTGTACTTAGGCCTACAGAGTGTTCATGTATAATCGTACCATTCACGTTCTTACAATTGAAACTCTTTGTTCTGTAAGAACAAAGTTTTGCATTTCAAATATTTTCACCCACTAAGCTATTGCAATACAATTTATATATAATAGTCTTTGAATATTCCTTTAACCCCTCCAGTCCGGTTAAGAGTATGTTTGCCTCTAGTTTCTGGCCCGCCGGTAGCGTCAAAATTCCTTGATTTCCACTATATTCAAAATGCTCTCACTCTTAACCTATATAGTGTACCGTACTGACTACAATATAGTTTCTTGCATACCTTCAACTCTTCCTCTTTCCAATGGTACCATCGGGAGGAATGTACGATGAATAGTTGTGGAGATAGCGCGAGTTGAAGTAGAGCATGTTTGCGCGCGAGACAGCGGTGTGTCTGTGTGTACGCGCGAGTGTGGGTGACTCTGGCCAGGGTGTTCAGTCTCCCACCTAAGTCCCTTGTCAACTCACTCGTATTACTACTATTATGTATCGTATATCATGATTACAACATTAAAAATAGTATGAACACTTGTAGGAATATATCATCGTGTAACTGTCACTTAGAAAATGATAAACAAACTGATTTGTACGGTAGGAAACACGTATATTTACTATCACTCTTCCCCCTGCGTGGGCATGTTTTGTGGTGTTATTTTCTTATTACTACCATTATGTATCGTGTGTCATGATCTATACACTAAATAATAATTTGTAACCTTGTAGGAATATCATGGTGTCACTCACGTACATATATTCACTACGGTATTGTCTTACGATCGTTAGAGCACAAATTCGGACAAGGGCAAATACTTAAAAATCGCCCACTCTCCGTGACGACCAGAAGGCAACTGAGTGGGTAGTGGATCGATATTGGGAGTGTATTTTCTCGCCCAACGACAAGAAAAACTAGCCCTACATGTCGTGAGCCGTCCTTTAACATACGACGGTGTATGTCCTGCGCCGGTCTCTAGGGGTTAACTAACACCATCAGTATTTTTTGCAAATATAGCATTCTCTTCTAGTACAGTTGAATTGTTACATTTTTTCGCGAAATGTCCGAAGATAGGCTCTTTTATACGGTATCCTATTTTGAAAATGGGAATATGGCCGAAGGAAATGCCATAATGAAAATAATCTTATAATGATGATACAAATTAGTGGGGTAATGATGCTGGCAATATAGTAAATATTTACCGTATATTCTTTTTCTTTGGATTTTAAACCAATTACCACTTAGCTCTATCAAACAATGATAATAATAATTATAAAAATAAATAAAAGCAGTATTTATCTCCCTAATCAACAATAATAATGTCCCAAAAATACGTAATTGTATTTTGAGGCATACAAGAATCGGTCAGTATTAATCACAGTAATCGATGTTACAAAATTACGGAATGATAGAGGTATTTTTTTTATTATTTTACCACATCATAGCAGTGAATTCCATCAAACACATATTAATAATAATAATAAATAAAAACTGTAATAATTATTATTTTTTTTTTTTTTTAATTTCCCTAATAAATAACAATACAAATATAATTTAATTATTCTTATCAATGATAATAATAACAGTAAATATAATTAATCTCCCTAATGAATAATTATAATATTATCATAATTAATCTCTCTAATTAATATTAAAAATTATTAAATATTATTACCGGTACTTCCTTAATCAATAATAATAATGTTTCAAAAATACTAAGTAGTATTTTCGGTAATGTTCCAGTATATTGCCATTTTCTATTACAATGTGTCTAACCTCTTTACCAACTAAATTAATTTAATTTAAACTAAGACTATTTTCGTTATTTATATAGACTAATGCCGTTTTGTAGTATTGTTGCCAGACCCTACTAGGTCCCACTATTTTGCCCAGGTCAGGTTCTGCTACTTTACCATGGTGATTTTCCGGTAGTTAACCCAGGTTAGGTCCCAGTAGTCTGCAGCAGTCTAGGTTAGACTAATTTCAAATTGCTCCACTTAAATGTGGTATTTCCGAAGAAAATGTCTTAAAATGGAAGTAAAAAGTGTCTTAAAATGGAAAAAATTAGTGGCTAAGGAAAGTAAAATCATCGCAATTGAAAAAGGCATTAGAATAGATATATACCATTGTTAGACTATCTTTTTCTATTGTATTTCTCTCAAAATTGCCTCATTTCAAAGATATGGGATATTTAAATGGACATTATATCAGTCTGGCCTTACCTGGCCTAATCTAACCTAGACCGCAGCAGAATATCGGGACCTAACCTGGGTAAACTATCGTGAAATAACCATGGAAAAGTATCAGGAAATGACCTGGTCTGGTCTGGTGCTTTTCGGAGGTAAAACCTTTGCTACGGTCCCTCCTTTTTATTTTATTTTGCTAGTTGTGACTGACTCTTTAATGTCTATCATTTATATGTTTTTCTCGTCTGTTCCACATCTCTTGAATTATTATTTTTTTCTATATTCTCACAATTTCCAAAAAGAAGTTCACTTATCTAGTTTTCTTTATAAGGTTGTTCAAATAGTCTGCATTTTGTTCTTATTTCCTGATATGCCAGACAAAATAATAAAGTGTTCCAAATTTTCGATATCTGCACTACACACAGGACAGCTGACTTCTCCAGCTCCAAAACGTTTCCTGTCATTCAAAGCTAGTGTGTGACCTGAGCAAAATATTGGGACCTATTCAGATGTGGCAACACTGCTACAAAACGGCAAGTTTATATAAAAACATATGAAATTAGCCAGCTCTTACCTAACCTAACCTAGACCACAGCAGAATACCGGGACCTAGCCAGATGTGCCAACACTTCTGCATAACGGCAATATACTGTATTTTCATTAACGTTAAGATTACAGGTTACAAAGGGTCATATTCAAGAATATTCATGGAGCATACGATGGCGTAGTAGGTAGTATGGTAATTCTGCATAAGAGGTCCACCTGGATGTTCTCACATTTTATACATTTTCATGCATATTTTTACTTGTTCTATTGATTGTTGTCCATAATATTGTGAGGAGAATACTTTTTTTACCCTGACTTGACCTAACCTAACCTAACCAAACCAGGACCAAGGCAAGACTACTGGGACCTAACATGGGCAGACTACTGGGACCTAACCTGGGCAGACTACCGGGACCTAACATAGGCAGACTACCGGGACTGTCCAATGTTTACAATGGCAGGGAAACACTGAACTTAGGCTCTGGAGAGCTGAAATTTTCTATATGCTATTATACCAAAAATAAGTGCAATCTCTTCTTAAATTCATTACACATGAACATATTATATTGTCCCCTTGTGAAATATACACAAATTGTAAATGTTTGCCACATGGATCTCTTATGCTGTTATACTGGTAGTATATGTACTGATGGCTCCATAGACAACAGGGCCATCGTACCAGTACCACACCATCGTATTCAGTAAACACCAAAGATGTTCTTGCATTTGAAAATAATTTGGTATTATTACAAAAGTACTGTGTTTTTGACTAGGGCCGTGCAGTGTTACCACATCCAGCTAGGTCCCGGGAATTTGCCGCGGTCACTTTATGATAGTTTACACTGGTTATATCCCGGTAGTTTGCCCAGGCTAGGTAATGGTAGTTTGTCCTGGTAATCTGATATGGTCTAGGTTAGGGTAGATCAGGTCATATTAATTTCCAAATCATGTTTGTAAATTGAGCATATCTCGAAACAGGGTCATGTCCAAGAGAAACACCATAGATGAGAAGTGTCTTAGAATGGTCGGTATTAGTGCCGAAGTGCACCTTATTGTATAATAGATATTTTACTGTCATTACCCACTATTTTGGACCATTCTAAGACACTTCTCTTCTATGGTTTTTCTTCCTCAAATGCCCCGTTTTCGAGACGTTGCCCAGGTTAGGTTAGACTAGTTTCCAAATTATGTTTGTAATGGGGCATATCTCGAAAATGGGGCATTTGAGGAAGAAAAACCATCGAAGAAACGTGTCTTAGAATGGTACAAAAGAGTGGGTAATGACAGCAAAATATCTATTATACAGTAAGGTGCACTTCGTCACATTTACCGAATGGTCCAAATAGTGGATAGTGATACTAATATATAAAATATGCTGAACCCAGTACTTTTGTAAAATGCCCTAAAAGTTGATACGTGTTGTATGCAAGATTTGGTAAATATTGAATGAATTACCATTATTGCATACTGTTTTTCTACCTTCATTACCCTGCAATTTAGACCATTCTAAGACTATTTACTTCTATGGCATTTCTTTCACAAATGCCCCATTTCCAAGATGAGGCATATTCAAATTTGGAATATTTTTAAAAGTTGCCACAACTCGATTTCAAAATTTTTACTATTACTAGTGTTTATATTTCACTGATTACAAACAACTTTTCTATATACCATTTCTTCTGGAAATGCTGCATAACAGTAGTTACCTCTTATAGTTAGGTCCCGGTAGTGTGTCCCAGTCCAGATTACGTTAGGTTCCGGTAGTGTGTCCCAGTCCAGATTAGGTTAGGTCAGGTGGTCTGATTAATTTCTACTGTATATATTTTCCTGCTTAGGTCCCGGTAGTCTGCCCAGGTTAGGTCCCGGTAGTCTGCCCAGGTTAGGTCCCGGTAGTCGCACTAAAGCCTTCTAGGAAATAAAAAAAATTCAGTGAAATCCTGTTGTGGCAACTTGTAAAAATTTACCTCAAATTTTGATATTAGCCTAACATAACATAGACTGCATCAGACTACCGGGACCTAACCTGGGCAAACTACCGGGACCTAGCCTAGGCAATCTACCGGGAAATATTGTGATAAAGTACAATAAATGACTGGGGCAAAATACTGGGACCCAGCCATATCTGGCAACACTGCTATAAAATGGTAATTCTTTCAATAAATACCGAAGATTTAAGGTGTATACGATGGTATGGTATTGGTACCATGGCTGTGTTGTGTCTATGGAGTAGACGTACCGGCACTACACCATCGTATAAACCACCAATGTTCTTGAATACAGACATGCATACATACACACATAGGGCTGGTATAGAGATGATTCCACAGTGGTATTGGTTTGTTAGATTCCCAACCAACCAACCACACTTGTAAGGCTTCATTATTTTCCAAAAGCTGAGTATCCACAGTCACATATTAATAACAATAACAATAATGATAATAATCGCTGTATTGTTTACTCACCAAATTCATTAAATAATTCACCCAGAAGTCATTAACACGTATTTTCGTTTGTGTGCTTACAAACCACAACCAACCACTGTGGAATAATAATTAATAATATAATAATAATAACAAGAGTACTGCTTATAACTTTACGCTGTGCGGATGTTGCCAACTCAGGACTGACCAATGTTGCCAACTCAAGACTAACCCGTGTTGCCAGCTGGTACTATATTGTAGTCACCCTATTCATGATACTACATAAATATGTACTTTTACTTGTTACTTGTTGTTGTATATTCTATGCCCCGCTCCACCAGCAGTTGGTGCTCCGCAGGGCTTCCTTCAGTATTATTAAACACTATAATCACTTGTAATACTCATATCATCCGTGTCGTAACACTCTGCGAACAAATGTGTTTTCAATCTTTTCTTAAAAATCGTGCAATTTTCACTTCTCCGGACATTTAATGGCAGTCCATTAAAGAGTCTTGGTGCACATCTTTCAAAAGCTCTGAAACCCATTGTCTGATTACTCCTCGGTTCATTCAATCTGTATTGTTCATCACTATGTCTGAGTTCCATGGAGGTATTTACATGAAAACCTCTTAAAAGATTCTTCAAGTACTCTGGTTTTCCAAATGTCAATGCTCGGAATGTTAGAAGACATATCTTGTACACAATCCTCGCCTTTATTGGTAACCAATGTAAGTCAATGAGTGCTGGAGTTATCCTCTCACGAGATGGAAGACCTTTAATTAATCTTGCTGCTCTGTTCATTACGTGTTGCAATTTTTTTTACCGATAGTCTGGAAAACCATAATAAAGAGAATTGCAGTAATCCAATCTGCTTATGACATAGTTATGAAGAAGCATCTTCACGGTATCCTCATCTAAATATTTTCTGATAAAAGCAATGTTCCTCATATGGTAACCAGAAACTTTCACTACTTGATTAATTTGAGCTTCGAATGAAAGATTTTCATCAAGCAGCACTCCTAAATCTTTCACTTTGTTTTTTACATCCAGTGTACTGCCTTGCACTCGCAAACTTGAGATATCCAATCTTCTAAGATTGGTCTTTTTTCCAACTACCAAACACTCAGTCTTACTTGGATTTAGCTTGAGTTGTTTCGAATCCATCCAATTTTTAATATCGGACATAATAACACTCAAATTCACCTCTACATCCACCACATTATTTATAGATAGATAAAATTGTGTATCATCAGCAAATAGTTTGAAGCTTGCACCATGTTTCTCTAATATATGTGATAGTTTGATAGTGTAGATGCAGAAGAGAATAGGACCCAATACACTCCCCTGAGGGACTCCTCTTCGTAGGGGTTTATTTCTTGAAAAAGATTTCCCAACCTGTACACAATATGTTCTATCTTTTAAATAACTTTCCAGATAGGCCAATGCATTTCCCTCGACACCTATAGACTTTAAATCGTCTAGGAGTATACTATGTACTACTGTGTCAAATGCAGCATTCAAATCAAGCCTAATAAGAACACTACACTTTCCTTCATCCATTAACACCAATAGGTCATTTACTACAGTACATAGTGCAGTCTCAGTTGAGTATAGTTGCCTGTATGCATACTGACTATCAGGTATAGCCTTCACCTCATTCAAGTGATGCCATAACTGATCTAAAATTACATTTTCAATCACTTTCGATAAAAAGGTCAGATTTGATACTGGTCTATACGAACCCAGACTCTGAGGATCAAGGTTACCTTTTACTATAGGCTTAATAATAGCCAATTTCTCACTCTCCGGAAAAACATTGTTATCAAAACTTAGAGTAATAATTTGCAGGAATACTTTAAAAATATCGTCTACATTTTCACTCATTATAACATCCGATATAGGTAAGGGATCATTATCGCAGTGAGTTAATTTTACTCGTTTTATAATTCCTTTCATCTTGGGCATACCAATATTTTGAAAGCAAAGTAATTTGCTCTCTGACACTTGAGTATATCTATGCATCACATTCAAACCCCTTCCCGGAAAGCTTTCCACTATTGTTGCTATTTTATTATCAAAGAAATCTAAGAATGTGTTTGCAAGTACTTCATCAGGATATCCTTCAGGCAAATTTGGCTTCTTTTTATTACCAAATTATTGAGTATAACATATAGTTTATTCATATCTGACCTTGCCTCCTTGACTTTACTAGAGTAATATTGCTTCTTTCTCCGAACTAACAGTATTATTATAGTAATGATAGAGGAAGAGATAATTAAGATGAGACCAATTGAGTTTTAAAGAAAAAGAAGTAAAAGAATACCTAAAGAAAATGAAAAAGAACAAACAACCTGGACCAGACGAGATAAAGGGAGAACTATATTTAAGTGCTTAGGAAATAGTGATATGTATGTGAATGTATTAACTAAGGTATTAAATGATGTAGCCTACTAGAACAAGGAAGAACACCTGAAACTTGGAAGAAATCTAAAACCGTCCTTATACCTAAAACAGCAAAACATAAGGTCAATGAATTCAGACCTTAACAAATACATGATATAAAATATTTATGGGACTTTTAAAATGTAGAATTGTGGAGCATTTTTATGAGAATGGTGAAGTGTGTGAACTATATACAATCAGGATTTACAGCAGGACGCAGAGTGGAGGATAACATATTTATGTTGGATTACTGTATTAAAAAGAGTAAAAGAGAAAAAAAGATATTGGTTAAAGCAGCAATAGACTATAAGAAAGCATTTGACTCCATAAATAGAAAGCCTAAAATATTATAAATGTGATGAAAAAGTAATAGATATTATAGCCAAGTTATATAAAGGAGAGACAACTACATTACATTCGGAGGTGACTGTAAAAATGGCCCATAAATGTGACAAACGGTATTCGTCAGGGATGCAAGGGGTCACCACAGTTATTCCTGATGGTGATAAACATTATGATTAAAAAACTAATGATCACAGAAATTGGTTTTAAAACAGAAGAAGTGTAGGCCTACATACCGGCACTCTTCTTTGCTGATGATGGGCTTCTCATAACAAACTCAATAAAAGGAATGAAACAACTAATAGATACACTAAGGAAAATATCGCAACAAAGTGGGCTGGAAATAAATAAAGAAAAGAGCTACTGTATGATATACAGTAGAAATGAAAACCCGAATGAAATAGCAGAAATAAACGTGGTACAAAAATCACAGGGTCATTAAGCGTGGCCAGAAAAAAAAATCTTAAAGGAGGGTATCTGGGAATAACAATATATGATAAAAACAGATTGCTTCCAACTACACAAGAAAACTAAGATTAATCAAGGAAGGAAATTAGCCAACATTACATATTCAGTAATAAAGAGAGCCAGTAATGAAATGTTAATGGGGTAAACGTATTGCATCCTAAATTCAACAGCAGTTATACCCTGGAACAAGAAAGATTTAGCAACACTAAAAAAAACAGAGAAAAATATTGGGAGCACCAAGTTATGCACCAATAGTAACCTTACAGGGAGAAGTTGGCACATCATCAATGACATCAAGAGACAATAAAGCAAAATTAACCTATGAACAACATATACTGAAATATAATAATGCCTTTCTAAAGAAGATATTGATAGAGATGTTTGAAGAAGAGAGAGAATATCCTTGGCTAAAACTGATTAAGACATATTTGCACACTATAAATGTTAAGAATTACACACAACTAAATAAATTGAATAAGAATCAGCTATATGAAAGAATAAAAAAACACGAAAAAAAGAAATGGAAGACAGAAATGGAACAAAAATCAACATTGGAAATGTATAACAGACATAAACGTGAAATTAAAGAGGAAAGATGGTACGATAACACATATGGTTTAGTGTTGCTGTATAGGTGCCGTACAAATACCCTGAACTTAAATTGGAGAGCAAGACTGACGGGAAGGAACACACAATGTACAGCTCCAGACAGATCAATGGACCACACTTCTTCCACCATCGACTTGGTATGTGCCTCAGCGGATATGGTATCACTGACAGGTGGAGGGGGGAGGGGAGAAATGTGGGCGGGGTTATATAGGGGGGGTAATGTGGGAGTCTTTACCACGTAGCGTTACCAATGTTGAGCCCTCCAGAAATTTGAATCCCGAACCACTTGTGATCATGGATGTGAACCACTCACTTGAAGGTGGTAGGAGAGGAGGGGTTGGGTTGGGGAGAGGGGGTAAAGTTTACCAGTGATAGAGATGGAGAGAATTATTACATCAAATAGCCGCCGCTGCCGCCGCCGCCGCCGCTGCAGCCACCGACGCCGCCGCTGCAGCCACCGACGCCGCCGTCGCCACCGCCGCCGCCGCAGCTGCCGTCGCCACCACCGCCGCCGCCGCCGCCGTAATATTATTTTTATTATTATTTTTTTTTTTAATATAAATATATTTTTTTTAATTAATAATTTTTATATTTTTATTTTTTTATTTTTTATTTTTTTTATTAATTATTATCGTCGTCGCCGCCGCCGCCGTATTATTTTTTTTTTATTAATATATATATATATTTTTTAATAATAATAATTATTATTAATATTTTTTTATCAATAAAAAAAAATATTAATAATAAAAAAAATAATACGGCGGCGGCGGCGGCGACGATAATAATTAATAAAAAAAATAAAAAATAAAAAAATAAAAAAATAAAACTTATTAATTAAAAAAAATATATTTATATTAAAAAAATAATAATAATAATAAAAAATAATAATACGGCGGCGGCGGCGGTGGTGGTGGCGACGGCGACGGCGTCGGTGGCTGCAGTGGCGGCGGCTGCGGCGGCGGGGGCGGAGACGGCGGTAGCGGCGGCGGCTTGTTTGCGCATTAACAGATTATGCAGCAACACACAGAATGATGGTAGTGGTGGTGGTAAGATGGAGAGTAAAGGAATGGTGGGATGGAGGGAGAGGAAAGAGTGAAATGAATAAGGGAGGACGGGGTGAGGAATTCAGATTGAGTAGTTATTGGGTAATTAACATCTTACACTATAACTATTATCCTTTGGTAACCAGTTACACAATAAACGTTTCTTAGAAAATGTCATGAATGATATAGGGTAACGATAAAGGATTTAGGCTACTTGAAATTTATTTCAATACTGAGTAGGTGGTGGATGGCTTGATATATTAGTCATCAAAAACTGGTGTCGTGTTAATTGTATTAGTTAAAATCTGTATTCATTTCATTTTCAAATAATAAAGAATATACCATGGAATGTAGCATCAGAGTTGAATTTAGATTACAAAAGAAAACATAATTCATATCATTAGAGTGAAAGATATAAATGTTTCGAATATTTTAACTTGTGAATCGGGATTTGAATTTCTGACTGGCACAACATTGGCAACAACAGGGGAGAAACGCGGAAGTGGAGCCAACTGTACACTGTGTAATGAAGACATAGAAGAGACAGTCAACCATTTTATGAAGGAATGTAGAAGGCTGGAAAACATTAGAGTAGAATTTGGAATGGAGTGTGAAACGTTGGAATCAATTTTAATATTTGATAGAAGTGATGAAAAGGAAGAAAACATATACAACAGAAAAGCATATCAAAACAAAATCTGTAATTACAGGAGAACTGTTATAGAACAGCAGCAGGACCGAGGAAACTAATTAAGAAAAATAGCAATACGAAGAAAAATTGCTTGAAACACCACAACGCAACAAATAAGAAGAATTTATGAAATTGCTCAGCGCTGATGACAAAGCAAAGCTGAGCCAACATCATCTGCTGATCACCCTGATGACTATATAATTATATATATTGACTTGCACCGATTCTGCCACTAGATGGCACGCATGCTACTGATGCTTGCTGGACAGCCTGGAGCCAGGGTTGCCGATTTTGGTACTAAAGTACCAGATTTGGTGATTTTGGGAGTGTCAAGTACGTTTGCTATGACTTTAGAGAAAACGCATTTTTTCTGGTACTATTCTGTGAGAATCAACAGTATAACACACGAGCTATAGGCAATTTCTTGGAAAAGTGGCACAGCAGCTGTACTCCGTCCAGTACACGTTCTCACGAAGTTGGGCGTTGGCCGGTGGTGGCTTGGTGAGGGGATGGGAATCATGGGAATTATGGGATACAGGGATAGTCGGGGATGAGGCTGTGAAGCAGGAAGAGCTTGGTAACAGTTAGTGTGAATGAGAAGCGAGTAGCCGCCGCCAACTATCTTTCAAGTCGCTGAACAAAATTAGTGATTGTGATCATACTGGCTTAATCACTGACCATTACAATATTACGTATAATGATTGGTGTTACCGTTCCTTTTTTTTATGTTTTGCAGGCTGAAAAAATGAATAGGCAAAATAAAAGAAAATTTGTAACGCAAGATAACACTGATAGTGACAGTGATAGTGGTACAGAAACAAAGAAAAAAATAAACTATGATAATAAATTTCAGTTAAAGTGGTTATATGACAGTAGGTTTTCTTCATGGATAATTCAGAGCAAAAAGTGTTCAACTAAACCATACTGCACTGCATGTGAAAGTGAATTATCAGAAAGTGTAACACAGCTGGAAAGACATGCCAATACAGAGAAGCTTAAGAAAAACGTGCTTGCAAAAATCTAGTCAAAAAAAGTTACAATCTAAAAAGAGGACATTTCTATCGCTCACGTATCGTACACACTTCGGCACTATTTTGTGACCGTATATATATATATATATATTCTAACTATTGTTACTGTACGTGGAAATAATGGCTACAAACCCACAAAATAAGTATTCACAATCGGATTTCACCAAATTCACACATTTTTTGCCTCGTATCACGGAGATTCAAAACTGATGTTGTCGTTTTTTGTGAACTCAGCTGGAGTTACGACGAAAACTGAACACGTTCTGTTCGGAAGTTTTGTTGCCTCCTCTGTCCTCGAATCCTCAATTCTTCGCCTCTCTCTTGATCTTTATCATAATGAGTAATGCATTTATATCATAATGTCTCCCCAAGTCAATATAAGAAATTATGAAAGTTGAAAATCCGGACTTTTGGCGATTTTTCAAAAATCCGCCCGGACGGTCATTTGAAGTCTAAAAAGGAGGACATGTCCGGGTAAATCCGGACGTATGGTAACCCTAACCTAATACCTCAAAGTTTGACAAACAAGTTGCATCGGCAGAGTTAAAGATGTGTGCCTTCATGTGTGTGCCTACGTCAATAATGGATCACTTACCAGGGCTTATTGCTAACGTGAGTTCAGATTCAAAAGTAGCAAGTGCAGGAATTATGTGCCAGGACAAAGGCTACAGCAATATTAAAAAATGTTATGGGTGAAACTTCTTTTTCACAACTTGTGGCTCATCAAAGGAACGCAAAATTTTCATTGATAATTGACCAGTCCACGGATCTCTCTACCCTAAAGCATCTTGTTCTCATTGCGAGATTTTATGACCTAAATGTTCAGAAAACACGTGATGAGTTTTTAAGTTTACTTGTACAGCTAAAGGACTTTACAGCTCCATCGTAAAGTTTTTTTTATGAAAATGGTATTCATGTTGAAAATTAAATTGGATTTGCGAGTGACAATGCGAGCGTGATGATGGAAGAAAGAAGCGGAGGAAAGTCTTTACTCCAGGAGAGAGTTTCCTTTATTCGTACAAGGCTGTGTGTGTCACTCTATAGCTGTGTGTGCCTCGCAAGCCTGCAGTTAACTCCCTAACATGAAGAATTGGCACGAAGTATTTACTCTTACATTATGCACAGCCCCAAAAGATTGTCTGAGTATACTGAATTTCAGACATTCACAGAGGTACAACCTCACAAACTACTGCACCCTAGTTGCACTAGATGGCTGTCTTTAGAAGAAGTAGTAAAGAGAATCGTTGAACAGTGGCCTGCACTGACACTGTACTTCACCTCTGTGCGGCCTCCAGGGGGCTGGGTTGGCCGTCGTCTCTGTAACTACTCCAGCTCAACATTGTGTGAACTGTATGCTATTCTGGATGCTGTTAGTCTTGTTTGTCAACGTGGAGTGAATGCTGCCATTTGTTGTGACTCTAAACCTGCCCTTCATTCCCTCTATTAACTATTAAAATTCTTATGGGTACCATCCGATGTAGGTTTATGTCACAATAGTACAGTTGACAGACTCGCAAAGGAAGCCTGCCGTCTGCCTCCTCGTGGTGTTGGACGTCCTCTCTCCCTGACATGTTACCTCTCTAGAGTTCGCTCCGCTGCTCTCCTTCCTGTACGGCGACGCAGGAATGCAGCATCTCCATCATCCATTACGAGTCTGTCTGCCGTCACAAATATTCCTACCGTCGTCGAGGACTCATGGTTTGAAGGCACAATGTAGTCTCTGCTCGTTTGAGGCTTGGCTACCGGCCACTGTGGCAGGTTGCTGGGATGCAGGGTGAGCCTCCCTTCACTGAGTGTCGCTTGTGTCGAGCGCCTCGTGCTAACACCATAGAGCAGTATTGCCTGGCCTGCCCCACTGTCCGACACTTGCTGCCCCTGGACCTGCCACTTGATGTGGTTTGTCGACACTTTCTGAACCATCAGGTTTTGGAGGAGCTTCTGGTACAGTTGTCCACACATGAAGCTGGTCTGGCTCGTTACTGGTGAGGTGGGTACAAAAGAAAGGAAAGTGATAAAATATGTAGTATATAGACAGGCAGACAGTAAACTATTATTACTGTCTGCTTGTCAACAAACGATAACTTTAGCCCACTTTCCTTCCTGATGAAGGTATCTCACAAGTAGCGAGGCGTACCAGGTTCGATGGTCGATGGATAGCCAGGGGGTCGATGAATAACCAGGGGGTCGGTGAATGTTTACTGTTAGGGTCGAACGGACCATTGAAGTCTACAATTTGAAGTTCTCGATTATAATTAGTAAAAATCTGAAGAATATCGAGACACCATTAGATTAAAAAAAATATATTAATTTCTTGAATTCACAGATCAGAAAATAGGCCAATTTTTTTCAGTAAATCTTCAGAAATTTCAGCAGCGCTGACAACACTACCTTCAACCAACCTCTCCCCCTCATCGTCTCTCGCAGCTCTACTGTCCGTACCAAGGCCAAGAGATATATCTCATGGCCTTGGTCCGTACAGTACCAGGGTCCGTACAGGATGCATTCCTACATGTCAACTACACTACTACTACTACTACTACTACTCATACTGATTTTGGCATCGGTGTTTTTTTACTTGAATTATTAAAAGCTAAGCTGCTAGGGGGTCAATAGAAAATGTGCAACTTCATTGGGGGGTCGACGAGTTAAAAAGTTTGAGAACCCCTGGTCTAAAGCAATACATATATCGGTGCTTATAATGATAATAAGAAAACAAAAAAAACATTACACATGATTAATGGAAACGTGAGGTCGAAGTAAAAACTTCAGGATATTAAGTTAACAGTTATTATAATTGTATGACACCAACGTGTTCATCATTTACAGTGTGGTGCCTACAGACCCAGTTGGATTATGGGTTTGAATACTTCGTGACGAAGACTTGTGGAGCTTTCACCTAAACTGACAAAGTCATGTAAACAATAACCAATAAATGTCTTATTTCAATTTTTCCCTATTTTAATTAGTAATAACATTAGTTGTGACACAATATCTTCTAAATGTTGTGATTGGTTCACTAACACTGGGCATCTGAATGGCTGGCCTAGATGTTGACCTCAGAAAAATAAATAAGGTTAATAAAATTAAATATATTTGTCATATATAACAGATTGTATTTGCATACCAGATATCGCTATTATTTCTATTCTGGTCGTGTTTGCGCATTAATAGGTTTGTTGTTTTGTAATGCAAGACTAGGTTACTGCAATACAACATTATTAATATTATTATTATTATTGCTATCATTTAATTAATTTTTAATTGATGGATATTAGGCGCCGCAACATCGAGGTCATATAGCGCCAGAAAAAGGTGATAGAGAGGTGTGACAGCAAGCAGGAAGGAAATAAAATGAAAAAAAGGATAGTTGAAGAACTGAAAGATGGGAACTATTTAGTCTGGTCTCTCACTGGCGACCTTCCTAGCATGGGAAGCCCTCTCTCCCTGATATTGGGGCAGAGCAGGGGCCGGAGCCCCCTCTAGTCTAGCTCGCTAGGTCTCAGAGACACACAAGCCCCCCCACCTCGGCAAGGCGGTTCCCGTTAAGGGGGTGCTATCATTTAACTGCAATACAATATTATTATTATTATTTTTAGAAATTATTATTATCATTAGGTTTGTTGTTTTGTAATGCAAGACTAGGTTACTGCAATACAGCATTATTATTATTAAATAAGATTATGAAACTACAATACACCATTATTATTATTATATTGTAAACAAACCACCATTAATGTCTAAAAAAGTGACATTGGATTCGTTATATGACTAGAGAGAGAGAGAGAGAGAGAGAGAGAAGGTGTAATTTTAATCTCTAGGGGACACTGAACTTGAGATATAAGGATAAAAAATGAAGGAGAGAAGGAAGGGGAAGGGAGGAGGAGGAGAGAGAAAGTAAGAGAGGAAAAGGAAGAGGACGAGAGGGAGAGAGAGAGAAAGGGAAGGAGAGAGAGAGAGAAAGGGAAGGAGAGAGAGAGAAAGGCTATTCCCAGCTCATGGGAAAAGAAATAACATGAATTACGTCTGTCAAACTTGTAATAATGGGTATTACCACCAAACTTCAGTTTCCATCCTTGCATACCGAATATATTACGGGCAATACATTGGATTTACTGATCCCAGTTTTATTTGATGTAATCATTAAAGAGGCCAGATGATTGATAGTTCATGGTGCCGTCACTTCGATTATTTAATATCCTCAGTTCTTATGTAATTATTCCTCAAGTGTTAGCGAAGTCAGTAAGTTAGAGATTGTTGTTCACAAATATCAGATTGCTGAGTTTGATACCGGCGTAAGGAAAAGGGCTCTGATACCTATTATATCAATATTATCATGACATCTATAAACTGGCCAAACGTGCATGAAATATGTTCCCATATCATGATAGCCTCCATTTATCATATTAATAGTTAATCAGCAACTGATTTATCGAGCAATACTGTACAATGTAACATTCTACACCATGAAATATAGGAAATTAATACATCAGGAATCACTTGGTGCCTATGTTACATCCGCATGAACACAAATTTCCTTACATACACATTATTGTTTCATTATCATTCGTTTCGCTCATCATACAAGCCTGCCAACCACCATATCCATCCCTCTCTCACTAGTGAGTGCTTCAGATGTGTATCTCGGACCGAAGTTTGTGGTTCACGACTGGGAGAGGGAACGCTGACAACACTGCAGGGGCCCTCGCGGCAGTGGAGCCGGCTGTACATACATACACACAGGGACATCAGATAACACACATACAACATACATACATATAACATATACATACATACACACAGACACACAGGGACATACATACATGCATACACAGGGATATTACATACATACATACACAGGGACAGGAGATAACATACATACATACACACACAGGGACATCAGATAACATACATACATACACACACAGGGACATCAGATAACATACATACATACATACACACACACAGGAGGTAACATACACATATACATTGAGACAGTAAGGAAGCTCTAGCATACACGGTACAGTTTCTTGGTAATATACAAGAGTGTAGTACATATGAGTATGAGGAAGGCCAGCCTGCCGTGCAGCGACATGGAGAGTCGGTAGTTGCAGTGTAGCTTGTGTAGTAGTGTCGAACAGAGGTACGACGTGTGGTCAGAGTGGGAACACGTGTGCTGCCCACCACCTCACAATCACCTTACGTCCCACCTTTCTCACTCAACGTACACTCTTGATTCAGTCACATGGAAACTCTGTGGTGCTTCTCAAACTTCACGAGCGAACAGAAGTTCAATGCCGTCCTCCGGATACTCCTAGAAGACATATTTGATGCTATTTCTACCACTATTACTCAAACGCCCATCCTACGAAGATTTGAAGGATGCTATCGTTTCATTACATAGTATGTCCGACTAGGAATACTTGAAGGCCTTAGAAGATATACAAGTGGACGGCCGCCGTCCATCCGTGGTCTTACGTCACATGCAGCAGCTGAACGAGAAGGCAGGAACCACTTCTCAGAGGCGCTACTCACGAGGCACCACTCCAAGCTGTTCCCTGCGATGGTGCAATTTCACCTCCAGGCCCACCTTGATCTTCCCATAAATCAATATGTTAAACACATGGACGCTTTCATGAACGTATATTCAGAGGCCGATCCACCACGTCAACACAACCACCACTATGTCATCATCTTCAACACCCTCGACACATCACGCTCCATCTGCTTCCTCTCCTCACTTCCAATACCTCTCATACCCTACCCATTAAACACATACATCCACCTAACACACCTTAGGCCATTCAACTTCATATATATAACACACCACCCCCATCTCTACATTCTCACCCCATTTCCAACCTCCCCCAGCACCATATGTCTATTCCACACTGTAGGCGCATGCATACTGTGTTCATAGGAGGCTTGAAAATAGCTGTAACTATCTGCTCATTTATTTCCTCATTAGCCATAATTAGTCGTTTCTGCAAATCCATTGATTCCTCAGACTACAATTTAAAAATGGACTAAATCCAATATACATGTTCCTAAACGAAACCCACCAAGCATACTTCAGCCCGAAATACTTAACAAAACACCTACTCCAATACACACTAGTGTCACAAATCAATAATCCTACATTGTCTTTTCATAATGAACACTTAAACCCAACAGAATGTGTATGAATTCTTGTGGCTAATAGCACATCAACTAATAATTTTTTACATAATTCCCAATTTTAATCAATGCTTATTTGCCACTTATCAAAATTTATTAATAATTTAAACCTACTCATATTGTACACGAAAATACATGGGTAACACAAGCTCTCGAACGAAAATATCTAGATTATGTAACAGCACTTCCTAGCACAGGAATATTACATTAACAGAACAATTCATGTAATACATACCTCTCTCTCTTATACACACACATACATCTCTCTCTCTCTTATACACACACATACATCTCTCTCTCTCTCTCTCTCTCTCTCTCTCTCTCTCTCTCTCTCTCTCTCTCTCTCTCTCTCTCTCTCTCTATGGAAACAATCCATTGTAGTCCCCATCCATAAAAACGGAGACAGGGAAAATATTAATAATTATAGGCCCATTTCTCTCCTGCCAACTATATCTAAGATCTTAGAAAGAATTGTGTCTAATCAATTAAAGCTATTCCTCGAATCAAATGATATCCTATCTCATAGCCAGCATGGATTTCGTCACAAACTATCCACTGAGACAGCTTTAACCATGCTAACTAACCAAATTTATAATAATATGGACAAAAAACATTTATCATTACTAACTTTATGTGACTTATCCAAAGCCTTCGACAGCATTAATCACTCATTTCTATTAAATAAACTTACTCATAATAACATCGATAGATTTTGGTTCGAGGATTATCTTAATGATAGGACCCAATTAGTTCGCATTGACAATATTCTTTCTTCTTCATCTAAAATAAATTATGGAGTTCCGCAAGGATCTATTCTGGGGCCAACTCTTTTTAATTTGTTTGTTAATGACCTGAAGGACAATATTAGCAACTGCCTTCTTATCCAGTATGCCGATGACACTCAGTTGTTACACAGTGGACCAATACATTAGTTAGCTGACTTAATTAAAAGAACAGAAGACACTCTAACTCAAACTAAGAAATACCTCAGTAAAAATGGTCTAATGCTTAATGATACCAAAACTCAATGTATATTTATAGGATCCAGACAACTTGTAAATAAGATACCAGAAGACACTGTAATTCACCTTAATAACTGTAATATTATACCTAGTAAACATGTGAAAAACCTTGGTGTGTTTATCGACTGTACGATGACATTCGATAAACACATCAATGAAATGACTAAAAAGGTTATGGGGACCCTAATATATATAAATAGAGTTAGAGATAATTTTAACATTGATACTAGGAAAATTGTTATAGAATCTCTAGGGTTCTCTGTCTTGTGCTACTGCCTTGTTATCTATGGCAAAACTAATACAACTCTCTTGCATAACGTACAGAAGTTACAGAATTTTGCTTCGAAAGTAGTTGTTGGTGCAAGAAAATATGACCACGTTACGTCCATACTCCAACAACTAGAATGGTTAACAGTATCAAAAAAAATTTCATATGACATAGCTGTAACTATATTTAAACTTCAAAACAATTTATATCCTAACTGGTTCGATAAACTCCAGACCATAAATGACATCTCAAGCAGTAGCACAAGGCAAAGGAACCATCTTTATATTCCTAGATCTAGGCTAGACCGTGGGGCTCTATCTATGAATATACATGGCCCAAAGGTATGGAACACTCTACCCAATAATATGATAGAAGCAAGTAGCCTGTATACCTTTAAGAAACAACTTAAAAATTACCTTTTAGAGGCCAATTCATAAGTATCTGTACTTCTGATGTCACTACATCCATATACCATGTAAATATGTATATACTTTATTATAATCATGCTACGTAATATTTTATATGTAAGAAAAGCCATTGTATTTAATGGAAATAATAAAAATCTGAATCTGAATCTGAATCTCTCTCTCTCTCTCTCTTATACACACACATACATTCTCTCTTTCTCTCTTTCAAACACACACATATTTCTCTCTCACACACACTATCTCTCTCTTACTATTATTATTATCTCTCACACACACATACACTATCTCTTTTTCACACACTGTCTCTCTTTCTCTCTCTCTTACACACACACACACACACTCTCTCTCTCGTACACACAGTCCTTTTCACTCTCTCTCTCTCTCTCACAAACACACACACACTCGCTCTATCTCTCTTTCACAGTATTATTATACACACACACATATTTCTCTCTCTCACACACACTATCTCTCTCTCACTATTATTATTATCTCTCTCACACACACATACACTATCTCTTTTTCACACACTGTCTCTCTTTCTGCCCGCTCTAGGGATTTAGGGAGGGGAGGGGTGGGGTGGGGCCAGCTAGGGGTGAACACACACACACAGATAGGCATAGGGAGAGATGTGTGTATGTATGGTAGAGAGAGAGATGTATGTGTGTGTGTAAGATATATATATATATATATATATATATATATATATATATATATATATATATATATATATATATATATATATATATATATATATATATATATATGCATAATAATTCTGTGAAAGAGAGATAGAGCGAGTGTGTGTGTGTTTGTGAGAGAGATAGTGAAAAGGAGTGTGAGTACAAGAGAGAGAGAGAGAGAGAGAGAGAGAGAGAGAGAGTGTGTGTGTATGTGTGTGTGTGTGTGTGTGTGTAAGAGAGAGAAAGAGAGACAGTGTGTGAGTGTGAGTGTAAGACAGAGAGAAAGAGAGACAGTGTGTGAAAAAGAGATAGTGTGTGTGTGTGAGAGAGAGATAATAATAATAGTGAGAGAGAGATAGTGTGTGTGAGAGAGAGAAATATGTGTTAGTGTATAATAATACTGTGAAAGAGAGATAGAGTGAGAGAGAGAGAGAGAGAGAGAAAATGAAAAGGAGTGTGTGTACAAGAGAGAGGGAGAGAGTGAGTGTATGAGTGTAAGAGAGAGAAAGAGAGACAGTGTGTTTGTAAGAGAGAAATAAAGAGAGACAGTGTGTGAAAAAGAAATAGTGTATGTGTGTGTGAGAGAGATAATAATAATAGTGAGAGAGAGATAGTGTGTGTGAGAGAGAAATATGTGTGTGTTTGAAAGAGAGAAAGAGAGAATGTATGTGTGTGTATAAGAGAGAGAGAGAGAGAGATGTATGTGTGTGTATAAGAGAGAGAGAGAGAGAGAGAGAGAGAGAGAGAGAGATGTATGTGTGTGTATAAGAGAGAAAGAGAGAGAGAATGTATGTGTGAATGTATGTATGTTTGAAAAAGAGAGAGATGGTAACACTGCAACTCAGGCTCAGACAGCCAGCTCGAGCTCTGATTGGCTCTAATTTTCCCTATGAAATATACTCTTCCAGACTTGACTAATATGCATCCCGGGTTCGATTCCCGGGTCAGTGGAATTGTTGGACAATTTTCCCAAGCCCCTATGTCCCTGTTCACCTAGCAGTAAGTAGGTACCCGGCTGTAAGGCTGGGGGAAGATATGTTGATGTAACAAGACTGACTGCCTTAATGACCAACACGAGTCGATAGGCATAAAGCCCTAAAATTCTTCTTCCATATACAATAATTACTGATCGCTGCCAGTGATCACGCACACCAACTTCAAACATACGTCTCCACTCAGCCCCATCAACCGACTATGCAACACCATCTCCCTAACAATTATGCACACCCCAGTACTCCATTCCGTAACACACCCCCCCAACTCAACCACCCATATTTTCACCAACATGATGTCACCTCATTTCCACGTATTCTCTCACCATTGCCGCAATACACTACCTCACACAGCACAACAATACCTCCTCATGTTAATCCTTCACCCCATCAACACAACTACATCACTCCTCTCATGCAACTGAGTTTCTACTACCAATGCTTCGGTAATGCCGCACATAATAATTGCCGCCCACCTTACCAGTAGGCGTTCCCTGACACTCGCCAGTCACCACATGGCTACCTGGCAAAAACACGCCCAGAAAGTCACCACCACACATCTTACCCAACCCACCGACAAAACAATACAAGAACCACGATTACCATACCCTCGAGGCAACGAACAAGTACACGAACCCTTAGGACACCTCTCTGTCTGCATCTCTACATCACTCCTACGCTGCTGACGTATGTACAGTTGCGTTCAGGAGTAATGCTACTAGGGTTGCCATATTTGAGCAATCTAAAAAGAGGACATTTCTATCGCTCACGTATCGTACACACTTCGGCACTATTTTGTGACCGTATATATATATATATATATATATATATATATATATATATATATATATATATATATATATATATATATATATATATATATATATATATATATATATATATATATATTCTAACTATTGTTACTGTACGTGGAAATAATGGCTACAAACCCACAAAATAAGTATTCACAATCGGATTTCACCAAATTCACACATTTGTTGCCTCGTATCACGGAGATTCAAAACTGATGTTGTCGTTTGTTGTGAACTCAGCTGGAGTTACGACGAAAACTGAACACGTTCTGTTCCGAAGTTTTGTTGCCTCCTCTGTCCTCGAATCCTCAATTCTTCGCCTCTCTCTTGATCTTTATCATAATGAGTAATGCATTTATATCATAATGTCTCCCCAAATCAATCTAAGAAATTATGAAAGTTGAAAATCCGGACTTTTGGCGATTTTTCAAAAATCCGCCCGGACGGTCATTTGAAGTCTAAAAAGGAGGACATGTCCGGGTAAATCCGGACGTATGGTAACCCTATGCTACACTCTGGGCTCGTGGGAAATATTTTTGAAAAGCCGTGAGTGAGCACCGTAGACTTGCATGCTCAGGAGGCAGCTGACTGCTCGCATCTTACAGTAACATCACGTAGGGTTATTGTAATCAGATTGTGGACATCGCCGAGGTAAAGCAACTTACTCAGTATTTGTAAAATGAAAAATCATAAAAATTTAGTTCTCCAAGCAACACATGATCATAATACCATCTACTAGATATAATATATAATAGATATATTATTATTATTATTATTATTATTATTATTATTATTATTATTATTATTGAAAGAAGCGACAATACGGTATATCTAACATTGACGCTGTGATAGCGTAATTGTTCCATTAACTTTAAAATGAACATATGTGAGCTTATTGTCGTTAAAATCTTCAAACAAGTAAAACATAACGATTTTACCCAATTTGTTTCGCAATATCTTAGCTAGTTCTATGTTGTGCTTTTTGGAGGGTATAATGATAATAATAGGTAAAGTTTAGCCAATTTATAGTTATGTTTTAATGGGTTTATGACCATTATCTGGTGTGAAAATAGTGAAATGGATCATAATTATGCATTATAAAGGCTTGTTCACACGGTCCAGCACGTCACGAATCATGATCTCGTGTCGTTCGTCTAATCAACCAGCCCCATTTGATGATATTGATAAATTCAGTGTCAAACGGGCAATGAGGAACTATAAGATAATAGTGAACATGTTAAGACATTACTGCCTTAATTAATCCTCCCAACTTCCTAATACCCCCTCCCCTGTATCGTTTGCCGCCCACACCACCACCACTACAAACGTTTGATCCCATTTCTTCTCTACTTAATCAGTTATCCACGGATGACGTAGTGTGATACACTTACTCACTAGTGGAGTTGCAAAGATAAAGATGACAGGTGTGTGGTTAATTACATTCAGTACAGACGTGAAAATTATAATAGTTATGCTACGTTGCATAACAGCTGATATGAAATCACGTGTGAAATATCTAGTTTATCAGTATTCTAAGGTAACAAAGGAAACACTAGGTTGGTTTAATTAATGTAATGCTTATCACAATCACATAACTACGAAAACATATATATACAGGTAACATACTCAATATTAAGTGGATGCAACTGTGCTCTCTTGTAACATCAGGCCACTCACTCACCCTTCCCATCGTGACCTGGTAATTATGCCATGCAGGTCCACAATGTCGAGCTTTGCACGGTAGTCTGTGCCCTGTTTGGCCACAGAAATGGAGAATTAAGTGCGGTGTTTCCATTTCTCACGTCACACCGAACACAGATTGCCAAGCAAAGCTCGCCATGTGGACGAGGCAACAATGTTTGCCCAACGGGCATTATCAGTGTTTAATGAGCCTCTGATATTCGTACGAAATATTAATATGTTAGTGCTGGTAATCAGCTGAAACCCGGACAGAGGGAACGGGAACTTATCGAAATGCCTCCCCAGCTGTTTGTGTTGGACGCCAGAACTGTCAGTCATATCCCAACCAAAAGGGCACATGTGCTTCACCTTGTTGTTCCTGGACTTGTGATTTTCTCTCTCTAAGCTTTTATGTGTTTTTTATCCTAATTCTAAAGATATCTAATATCTGGTGCTTTGGATGCGGAGGGATTAACAAACACTTATTTTTTTAGTCTGGATTATTTTACATTTTCGTCGCAAACCATCACAACAAACTTTAAAATGTGACAGCAAGTTTATGTCATAACTGAAGTCAGTCTTTTGGATCCCAATAATATTTACATACAAATCGAGGACTTTCATTTTAAAGATTTATTATGACAGGAATTATGCCAATGATACAAAAACCACAAATAACACTGGAAGAAGTAAATGACTATGCTTCGGTTCAGAAAATAGCTTCGGTTAGTTCGAACCCAATTAAAACTCCTTTTCTAAATTATCAGCCTGTATAGATAAGAATGACTGACGTAAGATTCGGCGATATAATATCATCCATACAACACATGGCAACGTGTTCACCTACAGTGAACATAAGAAGCTATCTCTAACATACTCCTTATGATATTCGATCATATATGCCTCAACAGTTGCCTAAGCCCACTGCTTCAGAACTATATCTTGACTATGAATAGGATACATATTAGGTTATTTATATCATATAATTACATTATTCGCCGTGGTGAAGGGGACACGAACAGTGGAGTATTGCTGAAATAGCAATTTTAGAATACACACGACTAGAAAACAAAAATGGGTATATACACGAGCATAATATATATATATCAATAAAAAAAACTATTACTTCTGTCAGACCATATATTATACAAGGTGATAAAGCTTTAGACAAACACTAAAATTGGCTTTTGTCTTGTGATGAATTGTTTGATCAATAAATGCACAGTGGTAACAGTTGTGGCTGCAATTCTGTGGCCCAGCGTTCGATCCTTGCTCGGGACACTGTTAAAAATACCACTGATGCCAGAGGTTACCACCCCTGTGAGCAGGGGGTGGGGGGTTTGAGTCAGCTGTCTGAGGTCTTCCTGCTTAGTCAGCCATAGCCGAAGCTGACTCGGGTCTCAGGTGGGTGGAGAGGTCGCTGGGCCATACATTACAGGGATCATCCTTGTGATGCGTGCTATAATTCATACACACAGTGTGTGCTACACTCTGTCCCAGTGACTGCCACTCGCTGGCACCTTTAATAACCTTTTAATCCTAGGCGAATGCCATTAAAAAAAATAATAGCATCATGCCCTTTTGGACCTTATGTCACTCCCAGGCAAATAGGTAATATCTTACTTATGTGCATTCCTTGGTGCCATTGTTTAACAGCTCCTTTACGGTATATTGGTGATCTGAACCGAATCGTTTGTAGACTCTATCCATGTTATCTATAGCGTATAATTATTATGTAAGACAAACAGCTTTATCCAATTACCGTATATCCAATTTCGCATATGAAACATTATACGGCATACCAATAGCTATCTTGATCCCTCCAAACAAATTGTTAATGCAAACGAAAACTAGGAAACTCATGGCAATAAAGCGTAATCTACAGGAGAGGGGGGATGAGAAGTAACTTTCTATTATTAAGAGCTACTGACATCTTTTTAAGAACAGTTTCTTCTCACTTACCCTACAGAACTGATATGGTATATACCAAGGTAAAAGGAAAAGTAAGGTAGTTTCACATCGAAGGGGGGTGAAGCGAAAATGTGTCTGCTCTGCACATGACATCACAGATATTCAGACTGTAGGTTCAGGGTTGATGGGGAGCTCAGTCAACATCTCGGTGGTGTTGGCTCAAGTCTCACACTCACGTGCACCACTAGTGTACTGAGCTTCGTTTTCTTTGATATTATTATCTGCGTGTGGGGGTTACTAAGGGTGAGGGTAAAGTCATGGTCTAATGTCCTGCAACCTGGTGAATAAAAGCGAGCTATTTGAGTTAATTTTATGAAACAAAATTGCACACCCAACAGCTATAGTTTCGGATCATTTTTCGAAGCCATCTCATTGGAAGGTGTTGCAGTACATTAGACCATGACTTTACAGTTGCCGACGAATGGATCGAGGACAGGCCTCTCAGAAACATGGTGGTAAGATGCCTTCCGCATTTGGTAACACTGTTTCTCATCTATATTTTGGGGTTTACTCGTCTGGAAGATCGAAACGGGTCTGAAGATTTTGTTGGTACAGTCGCGAGCTCAGCCGAGCTGATGAAGATACAAGCACACTCATCATGGGGTCACTTCTACCTGACGAGTTATGGAGGAATTTGAGAGGAAGAAGGGAGGGTATGGAGGTGCTGGTGGAAGGAGAAAGAACAAGACATACGCCAGTAACCGTGGCTGTAGGTCTTTCTTTATTTTAATGATTTATGGGACTATTGGAGATGGAGTTCACAATAACATACCTATGTATTGAATTTTAGTATGGTCATCATACTTTTAAGAGTATTCTCATATATAAGTATTTTTCGATATCAAAACTGTAATGACATGAGATGGGAAGGGAATCTATAAAACTTGACATATTTAATGAAATTGTTATACTCAATGATAAATGTGTTACAAAATAATTAATATATTATACAAAATTATGAGAACCACAATTATCCATATATATATATGGATATTTTATTGTGAAAAGAATATACTGTGCAACGGAATGAGACAATCGAATCTCTCCTGCTGAATATAGGCTTATTTCTGATGAAGTGAAGGTTCGAGTCATGTGAACCACAGTTCCCTTTACACACACACACACACACACACCACATCTTGTAGCTTTCGCAGGCTTACCAACTTAACACACGGGGGAAAAAATAACTTGTTCTACGTTACATATAGTGTATTATTGCATTACAAGTAAATTTCTGCCCATAACAAGGACATCATTAACACGTAGACATTGCAGAATAAAGCTAGTTACTATTTGTGAAACATATGATAATCAGTTTGACAACCTTTGAGATGTCAGCCTTCATAACCCTACAAATTTATAATGACGAGTATTTATGTGCACACAATAATATAAAGGATTAATTTAATAGAAGACTACCATCAGCATCTTGTTATTACTTTTAATACTTACTTTATGATGATATTACTGCACCTTGTATTCAACAATGTTTATATAATACAACTCTTAATAGTGACAACATTATAGTAAAATACAATATACAGAAATACAAATTCCAGTTCCATTTCTATAAAACATTACATATTTTTCTTCCATTCTTCTTATTGTTTATAATTATGAATTTAGATGTGGCCTATATATATATATATATATATACATATATATATATATATATATATATATATATATATATATATATATATATATATATATATATATATATATATATATATATACTAGCTGCTCCGCCGCCCTTCGGGCGGCTAGGAGCCGCTAGCTCCTGCGGAGGGCTGGCGGCCTACGGCCGCCCTTCGGGCGGTGGATGCTATATGGAAGGAGCTTATTTGTTTCTTGGCATAGACAGGAGTAATCAGGCAGAAGCCTCCAATTTTCATACACGATCAAAGAGTTCTAAATAAACAAAGGATATAATAATACAACACTGATATGTAGCAAATGCAAACTGCACTACCACCACTACTACATCAACCACTACCACCTCCACTACTACATCAACCACCACTACTACTACATCAACCACCACTACTACTACATCAACCACTACCACCACTACTACAATCACTACCACTACTACCACCACCACCACCACCACTACATCAACCACTACTACCACCATCACCTATTCCCGCACCCCCAACCCCCCCACCCCAAGCCTTGCCTTACCTAGTGTATGTGTGTGTTTGTGTGTGTGTGTGTGTACGGTAGGGATGTGTGTGTTTGTATTTATGTGTATGTGTGTGTATGGGGCATGCTTAGGGTGTGTGACGGTAGGGGACAGGCTTTTTACCCCCCCCCAGCCTGTCCCCTATTCCAGCACCCCGCAAACCCCCCCACCCCAAGCCTGTCCCTTATTCCCGCATATATAGTCTATCTCTCTCACATACAGTCTCTCTCTCTCTCTCTCTCTCTCTCTCTCTCTCTCTCTCTCTCTCTCTCTCTCACACACACACACACACACAGTCTCTCTCTATCTCTCTCTCACAGTCTAGCTAGCTATCTATCTCTACCTCTCACACACACTATATCTATTTTTCACTCTTTCTCCCCCCCCCCCCACACACACACTATCTCTCTCACACACACAAATATAACCAAACCCAGTATTACCTCTCTCGCTCTCACACACACACACCCTCTCTCTCTCTCTCTCTGAAATTAAAAATAGAGATAGTAAGAGAGAGAGCCTGTGAGGGAGAGAGAGAGAGCATGTGAGAGAGAGCATGTGTGTGTGTGTGTGTGAGAGAGAGAGAGAGAGAGAGAGAGAGAAAGCTTGTGCGTGTCACTAATCCAGGGGTTCGAATCCCCCTCAAAACATTAACATTTTTTGAAAAACATGAAAAATATTTTTTTTATAGGTCCAAAACACTCCCCAAGTATTAGCGATCACACCCATGTAAAAATTTTCACTCTAGGACGAAGGATCTTGGCGTGCATAGAGGACACACACACACACAGAATTTCGGCTTTATGTATATATATATATATATATATATATATATATAGTTATCACCCACAAGACTTAATTATTAATGTTGGCATTCTAGCAAACCAATGTATTTTGAGGGCCAGCTGCAGAACTGTAACATATTATTCTCCCGACAAAAAAATATAAGTTTGTCACCTTTGATTCTCCAGGTTTAATAGAAACAGTGGGTTTGCGGTAAATTTTTACTTAATAATTTGGTTATGTAATTATTGATTAATGTTAAGTTGCAATTAATAACAATATTTTTATTACTTGAAAATTTTGAGCTAACTATCACATAGTTCACAATGGTGAGTTTAGTGTGGCAAAATAATGTTACTTATATATCCAACTCTAAAACATTAATCAGTTATCAGTTATTACATATCATTATCTCCGTCTAACTCGTAGACACAACTAATTCAATTCATCCTGCCATATTTTCACTCACGTCACTCATACATTCATCCCCAACCACTATCATTTTTCCTTCCCGTCTCTCCCTCCCACCAATGAATGCTTTGATTGAAACATTCAGTGGATGGTGCGATAGTTCTATATCAGTCAAAAGTGACAACACTCCACCAGCCCCTCCACAACCTGCCCCCATCTCTTCCTCTCTCTCTCACTTCACTCCCAAGCACAGCTGTATGTTTATTTTTTTTTTTTTTCGGTAGAAGACGGTTTAATTTTCTAACTTTTTTAATAATCATATTTGTCAACAAATTCATTAAGCTATTTACCAAGATTTTTTCTTCTATATATGCATTTTCTTAAAAATAATCGTTTTTAAACTTGAATGGCGTTTTGAATAAACTTGGAAAAAAATTATGCCTAGGCTATAATTATATATTAGAGTATCTCGCAAGTAACTGGCAACCTTACATATCCTCCCTAATGTCTTATCCCTCTTTCACTTGCCCTTCCTTCCTTTCTTACCGTTTATCTTTTCTTTATTATATTTTTAACCTTCTCATTCGTTCTTAAAACGTTTTATGACATAGGTCTTTCTCCCTTATCATTTATAGTCCAATTATATTATTCGAAAAACTGAGCCAGAAAACGGTGATAGAGAGGTGAGACAACAAGCAGGAAGGAAATAGAAAGAAAAGAGGGATAGTTGAAGAACTAAAACTTAGTGGCTGGGGCCGAAGGGGCGCTAAAACACTTAAAATATTGCCCACATCACTACGGGGTCAATATGTAGATAAATTAGAAAACAACTAGAGATTTATGGGGAAAGATATATAAATTATTTAGAATAAAAGTGTTGGTAGATACACATTATTAATGACGGGATTATCTCAGCCACAGCATTTCGCCTTCATAAAACTGAAGGACTATAGGTTTCATGCATTGCCATTTGCCAGTCTGTTGCTAGTCAGAATGTTAACTTGTTAAAGCCATTTGAAGAAATGATAAATATGTTATATATATATTTTTTAAGTTACTAATAAGTATTTTTTATTAAAATCTGTTTCGATATACATCACCTTACTTTTATGTAGTTCCAGCATTACTGCACAGATCACCATATGACACAATAATGACCACAAGGACAGTAATGGTGATCAATGTGATGCTCATATATCTCTCTCTATAGGTTACTGAACACAAATGTTTTATGCTCCACTTAAGAATTATATTTCGACTGTTTGGCCATTACTAACACACAAAAACTCGTCACCCATTACAGCTTCTGCATTGATGTGTTCCATTATTGTAATACATTTATAATATTATTCTTGTTTTATTTTTTACTAGTATTTCTAATAAATGGTATTATGATCATGTGTTGCTTGGAGAAATAAATTTGTATGATTTTTCATTTTACAAATACTGAGTAAGTTGCTTTACCTCGGCGATGTCCACAATCTGATTACAATAACCCTACGTGATGTTACTGTAAGATGCGAGCAGTCAGCTGCCTCCTGAGCATGCAAGTCTACGGTGTTCACTCACGGCTTTTCAAAGATTTTTTCCCACGTTCCTAGAGTGTAGTATTACTCCTGAACGCAACTGTACATACTGTACGTTCCTTACACTCTACGGTACGACAGGTCGATCAACACGCCCAAGCCACTCACGTTACTACGCCCAAGATCCAGATACACCAGGTCAGATCACGGCAACCAGCCAAGGCTGGCCGTGACGTCACGCGCTCCATACTGCCCGTTGATATCTCATTATATTTGCCTTGCTTTCAGCTACATTTCTCCTTGCATTCTCTCTCATAACATCCTTCCTGCCGCATTTTTCTCTCTCTCTCTTACACACACACATTTCTTCTTGCTATTTTTCTCTCTCATACACACGAGTGGATAGATATGTAAGAGTCTTAAGGAAGGTTACAATTTGTAATATAATATTTACATTTAAATGGCTTAGTAAATTTAAAATGCCCTTATCTATATTTTATCAGTTTATAATTATATTATACGGTATAATTACTGCATATCTAATAATCCATAGCTATATCTATCTAGCTATATGTATTACACACAGACCTATTTCAGAAATATCCTTGGTGGTATCTTTGAGCCTCTAAGTTTCCTGTTTAGAGCCCGGATTCGGAAAAACATCCTACACCGCACAAAAATAAGATATAACATAAGCTGGTAAATTACAATGTTTTCAATGTCTGCCGAGAGATAGTTAATTGCATATCTTCCAGCCTTCAGTTCCTTACTTCCATGATATTTTATGAACATCTTTTCCATTGTTTTCAATTGTTTTATAACATTTTCACTAGGTGTCATTAAACCTCCATAACTATTTACCATTTCAACCCATGTACCATTTCCTTTACCAACAACACACCCTAATTCCTGGTACTGAAGGAATTTTTGGACTAGGAAGCCACCAAAATATCTCAGTTCTTCTTCTTCAGCAACATCCTCTAAATCAAAAGTACCATGTTCCTCATGCCATTCATTATCCTTATCCCCAAGATTATCACTTTCCTGCTTATAATGTTCATCGTGAGCTACAAAAAGCATGGCAGACAGTGACAGCTCACGATTTAAGGAGTCCTCATTGCTTCCTGCCTCAGTGTTGTCACTCAAGGAAGACAATGAGCCTTCGGTTATATTTTTGCTCTGCATTTTGCCTTTGAGTTGTAGCCTGAACCCACCAGTTCAATGCCTTTTCCAAGGAGATGTACTCTTACGCGATACTTCACGAACATTGTTGATGAATTGTTATGCCAGGTCCCCATTCGCCGAAGACAGGCAAAACAGTGTTCAAGCCCATCCTGATTTATCCTACTTGTTAGTAAGTAAGAAATACCAAAATTTGCTTTCACCATTTCATAGAGCTTTAGTAAAGACTGAGATGAAACTACCAGACCTTTTTTAAACTGGTAAAGACTGTTGCTACTGTACACTCTCATATTCACAGCAATTTTAATCATGTCTTTAAGTACTGAATTTTGATTATCTAGGTTGCCAAATGCATTTCTTGAAGGCTTTCTGTTGTGAAGGAACTTTGAATTAAACACATCAAACCAACTGTCAACTAAAGCAACAAAGTGACTTGCATTATCCCAGTCTTTACTTAACAAGAGTCCCTATTCTCCATAAAATGTCTATGCCTTTGCTGTTGTTTCAGAGAGGAGCTGGACAGCTAACCTTACATTTATTCGTTAGGCACCCTTTACTAAAACATGCTTATCTGTCAAACGGTGTGTAGGTTTTAGGTTACTGACGCTCCTCTGAACAATTTCATGAACACACCCACTACTTATGTAATGCTTTTCTGATAACTGAAAACCAGAGTCTATGAAATTGTTCATTATCAGCTTGATTAAGTGAGGGGCATCTGCGAAAACAAATACTGTATATCTCTCTCAGGAGCAGCTGGATTAACAAAGGAAGTTTTATCCATGCTTACATCTAACTGTGTCCAAAGTCTGAGATTTGTTGGTCCGAGATCATTCACCATCCCTATGACAGGATAGCCAGCTTCTACTTTTACAATTATGGAGAAATTCACTTCTTTTGTAAAGTTACAATCCAAACGCCATGCCCTCAACCACGCACGGAACCGGCTCACTGTACGTCTTCCCCAATGTCACTTATAAGTGACATTGCGTCTTCCCATGTCCACGCACGTGTTTCCCCTCATGCCCAAAGATCTTTCCTCCTGCGAGTACATGTTTGCCCCCACGCAATCACGCTCGTACACTGCTATGGGTAGAGGACCTCGAGGCAGGGGACACATTCCTTCTCGACTTGAGCTCCGAAGTGAGCGTAGTCCCCCTCTCTCTCTCCCCCCCCCCCCTTGAGAAGGACCGCAAGAGACAGGCGTCTACCGTATACGATCTCTCTGCAAACCATTCTCCTATCGCCACCTACGGAACCAGGAGTAAGGCCGTCACACTATTGAAGGACGAGTATGTAGTATGGCCTTTAGTGGTAGCGGACGTCCAAGCACCAATATTGGGCTTGGACTTCCTGACAGCAAACAACTTGTTAATCGATACTAAACGTAACAGACTCATACACCAACCTTCAGGAGTTACTATTCCCATCAGAAACTGTCGACGAGCCACACTAACTATTACACAAATCATACAAACCAACACTTACAATAGCATTATTCACGACTAGCAGCGATACCCGACGTTGTCTGGGTGAAGATCCTACATGTGGTTTTGTCAATAAATTTCCTCTAATTATTTTTATGTGAACTTATTAGGAAGGTGGGAGGAGTCCATTATTCGGTGTGGTTGTTGGTCCCCCAGAGAAACCATGCCAGCTCTACAACCACAAAAGTTATCCATGACGCAACTACAGCAGAAGGTGGCATTGTAACAGCCACGATTAAATAGCAAGGCTCGAGTGGCAAATTGAGCTGCAGGGGTACTGGGATCGAATCTCCCCCC
>JAWZYT010000502.1:1002500-1052385 GCA_034508575.1 Petrolisthes manimaculis | reverse complement strand
CCAGTGTTAATTATTATTATTATTGTTATTATTATTATTATTTGTATTTATCTAAATACATACGTTTAATACTAATATAGATATTCTGTAAAACCCGTGAAATTGCAGAATGCAGAGGTGTTTTCGGGGCATTTAGCTGGCAATACTTTCTATGACGTCATTACTACTGGGCTCCACGGGCTCTGATTGGTTGTTGTTTCCCCTATGTTTATATTCTACCAGAGAGTGGAAATATGCAGACGGGCTATATATGTGGGAAGGAAATGCTTACCTATAAAACCAGCTGATCAGAGTGATAGTGAAAATATAGGGATAGTAATGACCTCGTCCCCACAGACACCTGATCTTGACCCATATCTTAATTAATGAAGTTGTTGACTACTGATTACAGGGATTTGCACATCGATGTTGAAGATGTTAAGAAGAAAATGTAGTTATAACAATTATTATTATTATTGTTATTATTATTATTATTATTGTTATTATTGTTATTATTGTTATTATTATTATTATTATTATTATTATTATTATTATTATTATTATTATTATTATTATTATTATTATTATTATTATTATTATTATTATCGTCCAATTCATTACCAAGACTTTGGATAATCTGAGAGAAATATATACACTATTTTCCATATTGTTAAAACAATTATACATTTCATACACTAATACATCCATACATATATATAACATTATTTACAGTGTTAAAATAATCATACCTTTAATACATTTATACATACTTATACATTGATACAGGTAGTTTTACAAAATTTACAGTATTAATTATTAAGATAATAATACTTTTATTAGAAGTATTTATTTATTTATATATTTCTAATACCTCAACCTCTGAATTTAGGTTCTCAGTAGCCAAACTCTTGCGAGGCTCCGAGATTACTAAGTGGTGGTGGAGCTTCATGGTGTTAGTCCCTTTACTTCTGCCCCACTCCATGGTCACACCCTTTACATACACCTCACTATAATACGTTAATACAGTTAGTTATGTATTTTTTACAGTGTGAAGATTATCATACTTTTATTACAATTATACATATTAATACATTAATACAGGCAATTATACATTATTCATAGAGTTAGCAATACAAGAGTTTAGTGAATCATTGTGATATATATATATATATATATATATATATATATATATATATATATATATATATATATATATATATATTCAATAACATGTGTGACTAAATCTCACTTATTGTTTTTATGGTCACGGAAGGTCACTTAAATGGGTAATTCAGATATGTTACATTGGAGTGCCCTGATGCCCTGATGCCTCCAAAGTATGCCAGGAAATAGGAGAGAGAGAGAGAGAGAGAGAGAGAGAGAGAGAGAGAGAGAGAGAGAGAGAGAGAGAGAGAGAGAGAGAGAGAGAGAGAGAGAGAGAGAGAAAGAGAGAGAATCAAGCATACATATTGTCTACTAAATATATACAAATATAAACTATAGATTGGAGGAATTATAATTAACCCTTCATTTGTGCTTGTTGTCTCACCTCATCATCTCTTTCGTTCTACAGGGTCTTCCAGGACAAGTTCATATAAACCCTCTATTATAAACTACAAGGATTAACAGTTAAGAACCGATTTATCGTTATTGTTGTTATTGTTGTTGTTATTGTTGTTGTGGTGGTTGTTGGTGTTGTTATTGTTGTTGTGGTTATTGTTGGTGTTGTTGTGGTTGTTGATGTTGTTGTTGTGGTTGTTGTGGTGGTTGATGTTGTTGTTGATGTTGTTATTGTTGATGTTGTTGTTGATGTTGTTGTTGATTTTGTTATTGTTGTTGTGATTGTTGTGGTGGTTGTTGATGTTGTTGATGATGTTATTGTTGTTGTGGTTATTGTGGTGGTTGATGTTGTTGTTGGTGTTGTTATTGTTGTTGTGATTGTTGTGGTGGTTGTTGGTGTTGTTGTGGTTATTGTGGTGGTTGATGTTGTAGTTTTGTTTGTTGATGTTGTTGTTGTGGTGGTTGATGTTGTTATTGTTGTTGTGGTTGTTGTGGTGGTTGATGTTGTTGTTGTTGTTGTGATTGTTGTGGTTGTTGTTGATGTTGTTGTTGATGTTGTTATTGTAGTTTTGTTTGTTGATGTTGTTGTTACTATTGATTTGTAGTTAATGCCAACAATGACGTCACGTATTCAATACGTACACACACGAAGCTCCTTACAGACTGCATTATAAATAAGGCCTTGATAACACACACACACACACACGCACACACACACACACATAACAACTAAACACAGATAGATACACACACAGTCACTACAGTTAAACACAAACACACACACACACACAAAAGCTAAACACAGATAGATACACACACAGTCACAAACACACTATACTTAAACACACACACACACACACACACACACACACACACACAGAGTGACTGGCTTATTAATATAACTCGTTCACAAATACGATTTTTTTCTTGGATTAATAGTGAAGATCCGATTAATCGTTCAAATATTGTGGAATTAGCAGTTATTGTTGTAGTTGTTGTTGCTTTTGAAGTTGTTGTTGTTGCTGTTGTTTTATGATGTTGTGGTTGTTTTTTGCTGTTGTTACTGATGTTGTAGTTGTGGTTATTATTGATATTGTTGTTGCTGTTGTAATTGTTTTTGTTATTGTTACTAATGATGTAGTTGTGGTTGTTGTTGTTGTTGATATGTTGTTAATGCCAACAATGATTATTATTATTATTATTTATATTATATATATTATTCCTATTATTATTATTATTATTATTATTATTATTATTATTATTATTATTATTATTATTATTATTATTATTATTATTATTATTATTATTAACGTCAAGTATCCAATACCGTACACACACGAAGCTCCTTACAGACTGAATTATAAATAAGGGCTTGATAACACACACACACACACACACACACACACACACTAATACACACACACACACACATACACACACACACAGTGACTGGCTCATTAATATAGCTCGTACACATATACCATTCTTTGCTTGAAACATTTCTTTAGTTACTACATTAGGAGGGTGCGGGACTAGGGGACAGGCTTGGGGGAGTTTAGGGGGGTGCGGGACTAGGGGACAGGCTTGTGGGAGTTTTGGAGGGTACGGGAGTAAGGGGACAGGCTTAGGGGGGGTTGGGGGGGTTAGGGGGTTGCGGGAATAGGGGACAGGCACTCTACCCACCCCAAGCCTGCCCCCCTATTCCCTCACCCCCTTAATTGTACCACTCTCACGAAATTAACTATAAAGATCTTAGCCTATATATTTCTCACAAATTTTACTTCTCTGGTGAGTGTGATAAAAATAAGAAGCGGTTTCCTTTCCTAGGTTCTCACTTATTTATAGAATAATATAATATCATTCAGATATTTGTAGAGGTGGTGAGGCAAAGGTGTTCTCGTAAACTTTCACGAATGGTGCACACACAAAATAAAATATATTCTGTGAAGAAAAAAAAAATGTTAGTGACGGTATAGTAGTAATGTCGAGTGGAAAGGTCTTTGAGGGAATATGCTATGATCATATACACACACTGTATACAAATAATATACACACACACACACACACACACACACACACACACACACATACACACACATACACACACACACACACAAACACACACACACACACACACACACACACACACACACACACGGAGGGTGTATTTGACAACGCTTTCATCATGGAACTCTTATATTTAATATTTAAAGGATGTATGATCTTTTGTGAGCAAATTGGAGTTTACGTTGCCCTCCCAAAACCCTCCAACAATGTTTTTTTTTTTTCTATATCTAGAATTTTGTTGTCCTCACGTTCCTGTATCCATTATCTGACTCCCTTCTATTTTCCTGCCTTTCTTTCTGAAGTATCCTTTTTCAATTTATTTCCTCTCTCCTTCTTTCCTACATTCCTATATCTATTACTTTTATTCATCCTTCCTTCCTTTGTCCATTACTTCTGTCCTTCTTTCCTTCCTCAATCCATTTCCTCTCTCCTTCTTTCCTACATTCCTATATCTATTACTTTTATTCATCCTTCCTTCCTTTGTCCATTACTTCTGTCCTTCTTTCCTTCCTCAATCCATTTCCTCTCTCCTTCTTTCCTACATTCCTATATTTATTACTTTTATCCTTCCTTCCTTTATACATTACTTCTCTCCTTTCCTTCCTCAATCCATTTCCTCTCTCCTTCTTTCCTACATTCCTATATCTATTACTTTTATTCATCTTTCCTTCCTTTATCCATTATTTCTCTCCTTCTTTCCTTCCTTCGTTTATCCATCCATTAACCCTACTTCTTCTTCCTTCCCTTTCTCCCTTTATCCTCCTCCCTCCCTCCATTCTTCCTCTTCCCTACCTCAGTCCATTACCTCGTCTCTTCCCTCCTTGGTTTTTCTCCCTCCTTTCCCATTTCCTCCATTGTTATCCTGCATTTCCTCTTCTCCCTCCCTCCCTCCTTCCTCTTCCCTCTCTCAGTTTTTCTGTTTTTCTCCACCCCCTTCATAATCATTCTTTCCATTCCACTTTCCTCATTGCATTGCCTCTTCCCTCATTGTCTTTTCTCCATATTATCTCATTTCGAACACTTTTAACACCATGAAGCCCAAAGGAATTATTTATTTCGAGGACAATCATGGTAATTTAGAAATAAATCAAGGTGGACAAAGGTAGATGATCAAACTACAGATAAAACATATAAAAATATGAAGTGAAAGAAAGGTATTATTATTATTATTATTATTATTATTATTATTATTAGTGTAGTAGTAGTAGTAGTAGTAGTAGTAGTAGTAGTAGTATTGTTATTATTATCACTATTATTATTATTATTATTATTATTATTATTATTATTATTATTATTAAGATGCAGGAAGTGGGAAGTGAAACAGTCTCCCCTAACAACTGGTCCGCACTCCTAGGAAAACATTGACCAGCTCTTTCAACAGGAACTATTTCATTGGTGGCCAGCATAAGCCTGGCTCCTTATCTCACCCCACCTGCTGTTGGGAGGTATTTATGTACAGTTGCGGGCATATGATACTGACACACTTAATACGAGCCACTTAGAAAGCACAAGGAAGGACTCACCTCTGCAAACCACGTCTTGTCCATCCCCTAATATGCTCAATTGGCTTTAGCTAATTACATTCATCCTTACAATGGTTATAGGTTCGTAGTGATCCATTGATAAAATACGAGTGTTTACTTTGGAGCAGCTGCCAGATATTGCCACACACCAGCAAGTTTTGGTTGCAGTCTTTACTTGTGCAACTGTACATGCCTATTGCCCTCATAATACGGCCTAGGTCACACACTTCCTATAGACACCAGTAACACCACTGACAGGACTAAGGGACCAGTAATGCATAAGGCGTGCGAGCGAGACCGTAAAGGATTTGCAATGTAATGATTGTGTTCTCTTTTCACTTTTCAGGCAAGTGTAAGATGATGTGCTTAGTATTGCCGGCTTGTACTGCTGTCTCCATCTCAACAACAAGTGAAGGTAAGAGAATATCCCTTTAAGTTGGTCATTCTTTTTTGGTACATTGGAGTGCCTCTGATACCTGTAAAGTATGTTAGGAAACAGGACCAGAAGAGCAAAACTAATGGTGTTCTGTTGCTTGGAATAGTCTGGAGGATTCTTTCGCTTCAGTGAGAGTCTGTGTGTAGTGTAAAATGAAGTAATGTTTGCATCTGTTAATTCGTATACTATCAATGGCCTAATGCATCCAACTCTGTTAATGTATGTATGTTGTGGCAGCTACTAAAAGCAGTCTGTTTCTTATCTTAAAATTTTAATACTCCCAATAGTGTCTCTGGCAATGCTCCTTAATTAATTGTGTCTATAATTCTCTTTTGTTGTGTCTATAATTCTCTTTTTAAGGTTTAGGGAAAGCAAGAAGTAAAGACTACTTAGTGAGTAAGATATGGTTTATTCGAAAAGAATATTTAGAGCTTTATGCCTATCGACTCAAGGTGTTGGTCATTAAGGGACCCTGTGTAGTAAAATAATTGGAGGTAAATGAGTCCTTCAAATATGGCCACGAAACACCACCTACATGGAAGGATTTTGTTTTGTGGCATAGACAGAAGGAATCAGAAGCCTCCAATTCTCATACACGATCACAGGGTCCTTAAGGCAGTTAGTCTTGTTACATCAACATATCTTCCCCCAGCCTACAAGGTTGCTATCCTTGTTTTTACAGCCAGGTACCTACTTACTGCTAGGTGAACAGGGACATAGGGGGCTGGGAAAATTGTCCAACAATTACACTGACCCAGGAATCGAACCTGATATCTTTCGCGTGCTGGGCGAGTAGGTTAACCATTACACCATCAGCGAATTTGCGATCCTGTTCACGGGTGCGGACCTGAATCACGAACATACTAATTTTGACCAATCAGTTCTTAGCATGGACGTGTTTATTCAGCGGTCAGTGATTGTGATTGTGATTGTTTTGTGGCAAGAGGTTGATGCCGAGTGTCACATATAGGTGCTTCTATCTCTTTGTGTATATGTAATCAAATTAACATTACTAATACTATCTCTAACTCTATGTCTCAATCATTCACAGACAAATTCAACTGCTGTCTATCCTACCATGCTGAACCGTCCACAACTCTCACACAGGAGAATGGAACAATAACCCTTATGCACTCACAACATTTGTCAGGTAATAAGAGAGAGAGAGAGAGAGAGAGAGAGAGAGAGAGAGAGAGAGAGAGAGAGAAAGAGAGAGAGAGAGAGAGAGAGAGTTTTCGGTGTTGCCAATTTCATTTTTTTTCATGACTAATCTCGTTCCAGATGCCTAGACACATTGCATATAAAAGGGTATTAGTCATAGTAAGCTGGAGATGGATGATGGTAGAATGTGTTTATAGACTGCACAGTATGTATAACAGTATGTGCTAACTATATTATATCTGTGTGTGTATGTATTGGATAACTATAATAATCTGTATGTGTAAGTGTGTGTGTACAAATTCTATATGTGTGTGTCTTCAATAAGATATATAGGTATGTATGTACAGCCACGCACCAAAGTTTCTGTACCCCCTCAGTGGAAGTCAGGGTCAGAGAGAGCAGAGAGGGTAGATAAACGGACGGTAGCCACCACAGTGTTGTCAACTCTAGCCAAGATAGTATTCCCGAATCCCGAACCATGAGTTGTGAGCTCCATATGAAGCATTCACTGGTGAGAGGGAGAGTCAGAAAAGGGGGTAAGTGGAAGGTATAGTTATCAATCTCCACATCCTGTCTGCTTATATATGTGTTTTATTATTTTGACAAACATAAAAATAGTGTAGTTCTACTTTGTTATTGCAGTTATTATAATCATCATCAGCATATGTTGTCGCGTCAAAATCGTATTCACTTTAGGTAAGTTTCATTTGCTTAATTTTTATGACTCTAGTATAAGAACGTCTTTGTGCGTTGTGTAATAATTGATTTTTGAAGATTAACAGATGCAGCACGGGAATTTTTGCTACTTGCCCCCAATTATTATGATAAAATAATACAATTGAATACCTATACACATGATATGGTGTGAAATTGCTGCGGTCTCCCTTATGACATATAGACAAACAAGAAAAACTCGTGTGTATTCCATCACATAGAGTATAATATCGTATCTACAGTATCTACAAACGCTTGGCTGGCCCTGTTGACTGTAAACTTCTCAAATATTTGAGATGGAGTAAACCTCACATTCCTCTTTGACGTGATGAAGCAACAGCTGTATGAACTTTGTTGTCTCCCACTATTTTATTTCTTATATTTATTTATATTTAATTTTAGAACACATTTAAGACCACAGGGCATTGATTATACTTTGATATTATTAAACGTTTATTATTCAAATAATTGTCAACCCACATAACTTAACATCCGAGACGCTGGCTGCAAGGACCACAACTTAAAATTTTGTTCGCAATTATACATTTATGGCAAAAACTAGTACCCAACACTGCTTCGAAATCATAACAGGTCATATAAATAGAATAACAAAACTATTCACTGCTTCGAAATCATAACAACAGGTTATATAAATAGAATAACAAAGCCATTCACTGCTTCGAAATCATAACAACAGGTCATATAAATAGAATAACAAAGCCATTCACTGCTTCGAAATCATAACAACAGGTCATATAAATAGAATAACAAAGCCATTCACTGCTTCGAAATCATAACAACAGGTCATATAAATAGAATAACAAAGCCATTCACTGCTTCGAAATGAACCTGAAACTCTAAGGTGATATCAGAAATGCAAACATACACTACGGTGACATCAGAAACTTTAATTAAATCCAAACTTTAAGATGTTTTGTGAATACTGGCCTAAAACTATAAATATATAATGTTAACTATTGTGTGTGTGTGTGTATGTGTGTGTGTGTGTGTGTGTAAAATAGACCTATCCATTATACAGCATACACCCAAAATTTCTCTGAATACATTAGTTTCGTTTTTGTTTTGTTTTTCAGATATATTGATCACTGTTGCCACAACCACTGATTCCTCCCTTCCTACTGATACCACAAATACACCCACTGATACCAACACTGATACCAACACTGAAACACCCACTGATACCAACACTGATACACCCACTGATACCAACACTGATACCAACACTGCTACACCCACAGATACCAACACTGATACACCCACTGATACCAACACTGCTACCAACACTGCTACACCCACTGATACCAACACTGATACCAACACTGCTACCAACACTAATACCAACACTAATACCAATACTGATACACCCACTGCTACCAACACTGATACCAACACTGCTACACCCACAAATACCAACACTGCTACACCCACTAATACCAACACTGCTACACCCACTAATACCAACACTGCTACACCCACTAATACCAACACTGCTACACCCACTGATACCAACACTGCTACACCCACTGATACCAACACTAATACCAACACTGCTACCAACACTGATACCAACACTGCTACACCCACTAATACCAACACTGCTACACCCACTAATACCAACACTGATACCAACACTGACTGTCCGAATGGTGAGCTGAAACTACAATTAAGTACCAGCTCGTCAAATGGAACTAAAACCAACATGGAGAAGGTTTGCTCTGACGAAAATATGGGTCTGATTAATGAGCAAAACTTTGAAGCTTTGATTGGAAGTAAGTGTACTAGTGTGTATATATATATATATATATATATATATATATATATATATATATATATATATATATATATATATATATATACACTAGCAGGGATACCCAACGTTGTCCGGGGATCTATCTATCAATCTATCTATATCTATCTATATCTATCTATCTATCTATCGATCTATCTATATCTGTCTGTGTCTCCCCCCTAACGGAACAGCCTTGCCGAGGTGGGGGGGCTTGTGTGTCTCTGAGACCTGGCGAGCAAGACTAGAGGGGGCTCTGGCCCCTGCTCTGACCCGATATCGGGGAGAGAGGGCTTCCCATGCTAGGAAGGTCGCCAGTGAGAGACCAGACTAAATAGTTCCCATCTTTCAGTTCTTCAACTGTCCCTCTTTTCATTTTATTTCCTTCCTGCTTAGGCGCGTTCCCATCAATCAATCTGTCTGTGTCTCTGTCTGTCTGTCTGTCTGTCTGTGTCTCTGTCTGTCTGTATGTCTGTCTGTCTGTCTGTCTGTGTCTCTGTATATCTATCTATCTCTCTGTCTGTCTGTCTGTGTCTCTGTCTATCTATCTATCTATCTATCTATCTACATCTGTCTGTGTCTCTGTCTGTCTGTCTGTGTCTCTGTCTGTCTGTCTGTCTGTCTGTCTGTGTCTCTGTCTGTCTGTGTGTGTGTCTGTCTGTCTGTCTAAGAACATGATTACATGTACAGTCGGCCACAATTCTGGCTGTTACAGTCAGTACTACAAACTCCAGGTGTCTAACGTTTGCATCCCTTACTTTCTGAATCATAGGCTCGAAGATTCTCAGTGGTGAAGAAGTGAGACGGTGCAGGTCCCTCCTCCCTCCCCCTGCACCGTCTCACTTCTTCACCACTGAGAATCTTCGAGCCTATGATTCAGAAAGTAAGGGATGCAAACGTTAGACACCTGGAGTTTGTAGTGCTGACTGTAACAGCCAGAAGTGTGGCCGACTGTACATAGAGAGAGAGAAAGAGAGAGAGAGAGAGAGCATGTGGTTTTCTTTCATTGTTTAAGGAGATACTATTTTTTTTTTAAATGTTGATGCTCTTCTTATAAGCTTTTGTGTACACCTAGAAGGCTCCCGTTTTCAGTTCCTGGTGTGTAAATTCAAGCTCTTACTTTCTGCAAAAATTATTTTTGCCTAATCGAAAGTTGAAATTTGAAAATTTTGACCCCCATTTGTCAGCTGGGGGGGGGGGGGAAGGAAAGAAGTCTGTTTTAAGGGGTTAATCATTGAAGGAAAAAAATTATAGGGCCAAGACACTCCTCAGGTCTCAGCAAAAAAACGTATGTAAACATTATTACTCTAGGTGAAACGATGCGGCTGTGCATAGCGGTCATACAGACAGACGGACAGACAGACGGAGTGTTTTATATATATATAAAACACTCTGTCTGTCTGTGTGAGAGAGAGATAAAAAGCGTGCGCGTGTGTGTGTTTCTATGTGTATGTAGATGTATGTGCGTGTATATATGACAAACTGAAGGCTATAGTCTAACGTACAGAGTATTTCTTTCTTTCTTTTTTCTGACAGAGCCACAACTTACCTTACCTGCCTGCTGGAGTGGATTCAACCTTACTACTTCTCACGTCCAATTTGCCAACGGCCAGATGCTGCCCATAACCTTGATGGATATTTTCAGTAGCATACCTAGCATTACTAACATGGAGGTAGTGAGAAGACTAACCTTATAGTGTTATCACCATTATTATTATTAATCACCAGTCACCACCATCATCACTATTATTATCATCACTAATCACCACCACCATCACCACCATTATTATTATTATCATCACTAATCACCACCACCATCATCACCATTATTATCATCATCACCACCACCATCACCATCAGCATTACTATTTTCATTTTTCATTCAGTACCATTTTTATGTTTACTCTAAGCTAAACTTTAAATTTCTCAGGCATTTCAATCTTATCTTGTTTAATTAAGGAAGAACAAAATTGAACCCAATATTCAGTCTATGTCTATAACCTACCTATTTAACTTTAAGTCTCTCTCTCTCTCTCTCTCTCTCTCTCTCTCTCTCTCTCTCTCTCTCTCATTTCATAATTATTCTACCATAACATCTCTCTCTCATTAACAAAAAATTAATCTGACATATCATTCTCTCTCTCTCTCTCTCTCTCTCTCTCTCTCTCTCTCTCTCTCTCTCATACTATAATTAACCAGTCTGTCTACCTAAACTTTCCTATTCCAGGACACAGAAAAGTGTTGCATTTGGAATACCTGGAAAATCCCTCAACTTCGAGACTGCAACGAACTTCTTCCAGTGCTATGTGTCTCTTCAGCTACTCCCTGTAATCAACCAGCTGTAGGTGCCACAACAGCGACGTCATATAGCGGCACAGGAAAGTGATAGAGAGGTGTGAGAGCAAGCAGGCACAACATATGAAAACAACAGAGAAAAATATTATACAATGACTGATGATGGTGTGTGTTAGCGATACAATGTTGAGGTAGGGTTGGAGGATATGAGTGGCTGTGTCTGCGTTTCTGTGTGTAAATGTGAGTGCTATGTCGTCTGCGTAGGAGCCTATGTGTATTTGTGGTGGCTGGGGTGTTGGTATGTCGTGTATGTATGGGTTGAAAAGGGTGGGTGAGAGTATAGAACCTTGAGGGACACCATTTATTAAGTTCTTAATGTTAGATGTCTGACTAGGAAATGTAACATGGGCTACTCTTCCTCCCAAAAAGTTGGCCAGCCATCTTTTGGTGTTGTATATTTTTTTTGTAAGGTTGTGGCGGGGGATGGCATCAAATCCTTTACTTATATCCAGTGTAACTAAGAGTGTTCTGTGTAGGGGTCTATCTGAGTTGATGCTATCTATCAAAAAATTATTTGTGTGAGGTCTGTAAGAAGGGTGTTTGTTGAGTGTACAGTAGTGGTCTGAAGCCATGTTGTGAAGATGCAAGGGGGATGTGTGGTGTGATTAATTTAATGATTATGAGGCGTTCGGTGATTTTAGAAAGGGGTACAAAGGAGGGTGATGGGGCGGTGTGATGAGGGTAGTGAAGGTTTTTGTTGGGCTTGGGGATGGTGATGATGTTTCCGTGTTTCCAGATGTTGGGTAATGTGTTGTGTGAGTAGGTGTAGTTTGCTATGTTAGTGAGTGCTTGTATGCATTGTGGTCCAAGGTGTTTAAGGGGAGGGTCTAATTTTGGTTCATTGGAGCGTTTTGATTCCTCCAAAATATGCCAGGAAACAAGACCAGATGAACAAAAATAATGGTGGTCTGTTGCCTGGAATAGTTTGGATGAATCAGTTACTCCAGATTTATCAACACTGAACTTCCCCCTTAAGGTGTATGTTACTGATGTTGTCTGGACCACAGGCAGGTGAGTGTTTTAAGTTGTGAATGATGTGGTTCGTCTGATGATTTGTGAATGGTGCATAGTCTTGGTCAGTGGGAAAATGTCTCTTTCATCTAATGGGTTGTCTGTCTTCAGGATGAGGGTGAAGGTGGCTGACGTGAGAAAAATGTTGGATGAGTGCGTTTGCTTGTTGTTTGTTAGAGGGTATATATAGTGTCTGTTGTTGTGATGGCTGCATGTGATTGTGTAGTGTTGCTGTTGGACAGTGTGATCCTGTTTAGTGTTTTGTTAAGTTTGCTGGTGTTGGTTTGTGATAAAGTGTATTGACAAAATTTTACCAGTTAAGTGTTTTTTGTTCTTTAATGTTGTTGTTTATTTGTGTATTTAGTGCTTGTATTTGGTTTATTGAGTGTTGTGTAAGATGGGTTGGGGATGTGTGTTTAAGTGTGTGTCAAGGATCGAACGGGGACTCTGGTTTGGTGAGGAAAACACAAACACTTCCTGTAGTTCTTGTCTTGGTTTATAATTAAAAAGATATAATTATATATGCAGCACAGGTTATTCCACTTAGTATATATTATCAGCACACGGCCTTCAGAGTTAAGGGTATTATATTATCAGCACACGGCCTTCTCAGTCAAGGGTATATATTATCAGCACACGGTCTGGTCCACGCAGGAACCTCTCACCAACTCCCGTCCTTCTCCACCATCTATCCCTCATCACCTCGGCCACAGGGCCCCACTGACTCGTGACACCTACGAGTCAATAATTATACAATCCATCTATTATCAAAGATATGTATACAATTATACCCATAGTATATCACATTACATTACAAACACAATTATAAAGTAAATCCTTCATTATTTAGTTATTTCACAAATCAACATAACATTTAGTCACAATAGACATCTCACAACTACCGCAAACAAGTCTAGTGCGAAGAACTCGACCCTCGCAAGTATCAAAACAGTTCAGCAGGTAGTTTATACTGGAGCCTTCACCCGCTCAATATCACAGAGACAATAACCAAACACTATTACAAGAAAACAGTAACATTATATCAAACATAAGAAAATAATATATCCAGCCTAACAATATAACATCATGACATCAAACTCAACCTCATGATAATTAAACATATGTATATTGATATATAAATACATGAATAAATAATAATAACATATTTTCTGTCGTATCTGACATCCCTCCACCAAAGCCGAACAAGACCTTGTTAGGCCTAACCTACAGACGACTAAGAAAATCAGATAGAACATTCTCCTTTCCCTTGATTACTTTTACAGTTTAAGGATAATTTTGCAGAAACAAAGCCCATCTCAACAATCGTGAATTCTCAGGTTTCTTTTTCTGTAGATAGGAAAGTGCTGAATGATCTGTACACAAGATAAATTCTTTACCATATAGGTAGCGGTCAAATTTCTTAACAGCGAATATTATTGCCAGACACTCTCTCTCACTGACTGAGTATCTCTGTTCCCTTGGCTGTAGCTTGCGACTGGCAAATGCTACTGGAAATAGGCCATCTGGTAACTCCTGTAACAACGCCGCCCCGACTGCATGGGATGACGCATCTGTGTGTACTAAAAAGGCAGATTAAAATCCGGTGATTGCAGCACTGGTTGTGATGTAATCCGCCTTTTCAACTCTTCAAATGCATCCTTGTGTCTCTCCTCCCATCAGAGTTTGGTGGACAACCTTTTCTGTAAAAGATCAGTTAATATTGCAGTTATAGCAGAATAGTTAGGGATAAATTTTTGGTACCATCCCACCAAACCACGGAATGATCTTAACTGTTTCTTTGTACTGGGAGGAGGAAAATCAAGAATGCGTTGAACAGTACTGTCTTCTGGAGTTACTTTGCCATACCCTACCTTATGCCCCAAGAAAGTCATAGATGCATACCCAAATAAACACTTGGATGGCCTTACAGTGAGGCCCGCCTTTCTTATCTTGATAAATAAATCTCTCAACATAACAAAGTGTTCACTCCAGTTAGACGTATGTCCTAAAACATCATCTACATAATTGTCCACATTAGGTTGTCCATATAAAAGTTTTCTCATCATTCTGTTATATTTAGCTGGTGAATTTATTAATCCAAATGGAAGTCTAGTAAAGTGATAACAACCACTTGGCGTGATGAAAGCAGTGTACTCTTTTGAGCTATTTTCCATGGGAATCTGCCAGAAACCACGACTAAAATCAAGCTTAGAAAAATACTTCTTATGCTTTAGGTTTGACAATATGTCTTCTGGTTCAGCATCAAACTTAGTTTTTCTAATCAATTTCTTATAATTTACACAGAACCTATAAGAACCATCTTGTTTGTTAACAAGTACAACTGGAGCCCTGATATCAGAATTTGATCTTTCTATAATTCCTTGTCTTAACATGGTCTGAACTTCATCTTCTACTGCTGTACGAGTTGTAAAGGGTAAAGGGTAAGGTCTCTCTCTGACTGGCTCACAATCAGTTAATTCTATAACATGTTTCTCCAAATGAGTCAAGCCTGGTCTGTCTGTGAAAATGTCTGAAAATTCAAGTATTAAATCATTAAGTTCTTTCTTCTGAGAAACAGTCAGTTCAGGATTTACACTCGCATCCTTGTAGCTTTCCTTCCCTTTTACCCACTGTTACCAATTTGGCGCATTTCGCGCTAGATCTAGCGCATCAGCTTATAATCTGGTGGTCAAAATTACGATCTAGCGCATCCGATTCAAAATCTGGCGAGTTATAGAGTTTTCTTGCTGTATTGTGCCAAACTAAAGAATACCTTTTATTTTAGTTTAGTTTAGTATATTTCATGCCTGTCATGTTAATGGATATAATTTGAGTTACATAATTAGCTACTTGAGAAAAAGTCTCTTAATTATTATTTACTATACATCCGTCCCAAACATATGAATGTTGGTGGCAGAATTTGCTATGAAAATTTTGATATTGCCATATTCCAATGCAGAAGTGGAGAGGATTTTTAGTCAGATGAATGTCACAAAATCAAAATTGAGGAACAAAATGGGAACAAAGTTAGTAAATTCACTCCTACACAGTAAGTATGGTTTAAGACGACATGACAAGTGTTGCAGAGACTATGTTCTACCAGCAGAGACATTGCAAAAAATAGGTAGAATGGAATCCTACAGCACAGTAACTTCTAAGGCTGAAACTATTTGTATACCAGTAGCTTCCTCTTCCCATGACCTCGAGGATGATGATGATGATGACGATAGTTTAGATATTGCAGACAGTGGCAGTGAATAGATATTTTAGTTTAAAAAAGTTCAATTATATGTACTTTCATATGGCAAACTTTTTCCAATGTGATGGCCTATTTTTGTTCATCATTAAAAAAAAAAAATAAAGCTTTAGTAATTTGCAAAGCTTCTTTTTCCCGTCATTTCATTATATTTTATATATTTTATATGAAAATGTACAGTATATGAAGCAAAATTCATAGCTATTAAAAGCCTGAGAATTTAGCTACTTTTCTAGAGCTACGGATCAAAATCTAGCGCAAACTAGCGCTTACCAAGGCCAATTCTGGCGCACAACATGCTCTAAAAAGTGGCAACAGTGAGTTTATCCGATCGTTCAGCATATCTTTAACACTGTCATCGCTTTCCTGTCAGCCAAGGGGGTAACGAAATTTCGGTTCACGACTGTACTAGTCAGTACAAAATCATGAGTAGCGAAACCACTCTTATCATGGTCGAAACCACCAGAGAACAAACTAGTTGAGGTGCGAATACCTACAGGTGGTGAACTGGCAGGTTTCGAAACCTGTCGAACATTTGGGTTGTGTGTACGATACACTAAAGATAAATATCATGGTGTTCGTACTTATACATATCTATATAGTAAATGTGGGATACTATATATTTGGGATTGAAACTTAACAGTATATATAAATTATTAATGATTTATAATGGATATACTAAGCACAGGTCAACTAAAGATTATAGGTTCCAATATTACTGAGCTTACTGCTCGGGACTTCATTCACTGAGCCAACCACAACTGACTATCTCACTGGTTCAGACCTCTCTCCATTCAACCTCCACACAGTCAAGAACGTCTCTCTCTTAACTCAACCACTATAGCGACTAGTCGTGTCTTTTCCATACCAACACAGTGCTATCATTATTTTTATCATCATATTCACCTCCATTATCATTTGACATAGCTCTAATCATATCCAAATCATACTAACCCCTTATTTTAAGTGGACACAAATTATTATTTATATAAATTGTTCTAATATTCACCATCATTCCTCTTCATACTCATTCCACCAAGACTACCGCCCGTCACCGACGCCATAATAATTGGTAAATATTGCAACTCTAACTCAAATTATTCTGTGCTGATTGAATATTCAGTCCAACATCAATTATTAGTCAAAACAGAAATTAGTCCTCCCTACCAGATTCCACAAGCTGCTGAGAGTAAATTAATGTAATCTCATAACCGATCAGAGACAAATCTTTGCTGAAATAGGTGGTGGTGTTTTCTGCCGGCTCTCGGGAGGGTGGAGTCGAGTCAGTCGAGGAAAAGTAAAGAAGTAATAGTAACTTTGTTTAGTTTGGTTTTTTTAATTTAAAGTATATTATCATTAATGTCATAACTAGTGCTTCAAAATTTAAATTTAATATTAGTAAATAAATATCATGTTTACACAGTATATTAAAACTTTGGAGTTGTCCTATTGGTTTCAATTACTACAGGTCACAGCTTTGAAGGATCAATTTGATTAAAATAACTTCCAGAACAAACCAATAATTATCAATATGGCTTCATTATCGCAATTAAAAATGCGTAAAGGGGGATTAAAGGTATTATGAACAGTAAAATTAAATTCCTAGATGTCCTTCTAGCATCTGCTGAAAGAAAGGAAGTGTGAGCAAAGATTGATTCATTTACCAGATTAATTAGCAATAAACTAATTTAACATCTGCAGAAATCAGATGGAATCACATTACAAGGACGAAAGTGAATACTTGTCTCAAACTATTTAGAGGATGAAGAGAATTTAGAAAAAATAGAAAATGTGATGTGGGGGTTGAAAGACAAATTTAACAAATTAATAGTTCTGTTAATTCTGCTAGTTCTAACAAGAAAATCACACTTTCCACATTTGATAGTGATCCTACTTTATGGAGAGTGTATGATTTAAAATATTTTCAGAAAAATATATTCAATGACCTTTGACCCCTTAAATGACATAATTAGGCGGCGGATAACTACCCTAACAACAGAAACACTTCTTAAAAAAACAAAATCATGCCTAAATATGCATAACCTGAAAGAAAATGTACAAATATGGGAATTTGTACTGATTTGCACTCATTGACTTTTAACCTTTGCTAATTGACCTAATTAGGGTGATGATGGCAGGAAAAACACCTGGGCCGTGTTCAGCATACGCAAATCCTTCACAAAAACCCATTACCCCAAAAATGCTTCATTCATGTTAAATAAACGTCTTTTGAGAAAATCTGCCGAGTCTAGTAGTATTAGCCAGTCTTTACACCATTTGTCTTTCTGCACTGTGTTCTTTTTCTTCCTCACATACATAGCAATTATTATGCTACACAGTGCTATACACTTGCGTTCTTCTTATTAGGCACCAATAGTTATATTACCTCTCACGACCCATTCGACCATCTGCTCTGGCTCCTGCCCGGCTGTGACTGGTCAGACACGTTCGTTTGGACACCACAACAAGTGTGCCAGTCGCATGCACAAGCGGTAAGCCCGTCAACAGGTGAACAGCTCGTTTGTGTTCGCAAGCACTGCTCGATGTAGAGACATGGCACCGCTGTATAGTAGGAAGGTTGCCACCCAAACTGGCTTCATATTTGTTTTAAACTATAGCTGGCTTGAAATCATGTCTCCCCAGACAGTGAAGGATAATTACATACCAAGTTTAGCCCACAGGCCAACGTTGCCTGATGTTTACCACAGCTCTGACTACACTCTGCCATCTGGTCCAAGTCACAGGTGCGCCTACCTGTGCCCAGTGCCTGCACGGCGAGTGGTTGATCTGGTAACACTGTTTAAAAGTAAGAGAATGGACTGGTTGACGGTCAAAAAAAATTTCTATTAAACAATTTATATCGTTAATAAATAAGCTCAATTGTCCTGTTATGTAATTTATTTGACAAAGGAATATATTGTTTGGCATATAAAAGCCATCAAAGTTGCACATAATGGAAGTTGATGGCGCGTATCCGTGACGTCAACAACCAGACGCCTAGGCCGCGCCAACGCTATATTACCTTTGAAAGCAAGAGATTGTGATGTCTAGGGGAGATGTACGGTATTCTTGTGCTTTTACGGATGATATACTTCATATTCACCATGCCAGTCAATAGCTAGCAATGGTGTTTTGTCCCAAAGTGCAAAACATTAGTGGAAACGCTCCAGAAAAGAGATTTATTAGTGTTGTGTGTAGTAACTCCAAAGTAGCTGTCCGTGCACATAGGGCTGGTGACGTCACGAAACAGTGTGAGGTACGATGTTTCTCCCACTTATTTTCCCTTATTTTTCGTAAATTTCAACTCATATGGGAAAAATATTGGTATCTCCATGATCAGGTGTGCCCATTTTATTGTATTATATACTTTGTACACGACCGTCAACCGGTCTAATAGACTGGTTGACAGGTCCCAGTGCCCGTCGTCCATTTGCCCTTTGTGTGGACGGAGCTTTAGAGGCAAGCTGTGGAGGGCAGAATTCCACAGCCTTGCTCAGAACCAGTGCAAAAAGATAAATTAGATTAGAGAGAAAAGGGCGGGGTGATGGAAAAGCAGTGTTTAACAGCATTCTTGCTGCAATATAATGAGTCCCTCAGCAACCTGTTAGGTGCTGCTACTCTCCACACAGGTCGTGGTGAAGGCCCTACACTGTCACCTAGTATAAATACTCTTGTTTGGCAGTAATGTCAACGTGTAGTTAAAGATGGAAGGAAAATCCTTCTGCAGGAGGATTTAGCCCTTGTTCATAAGTAGCCTTCTGCTACATTCGTCCCGGCGTACACAGCTTCACACAATGAGTGTGTGAAGGTGACTCGTGTCCTCTTGGAGTCTGTGCCAACGAGTGACAACATGTGACGAACCCACCACGACGAACGACGTTCCTTCCAAGGAATTATTATAGTGTTAATTCTCCCCGAGGGGAGTTGACCAATCCCAAAGGTACTGCAATACCAGGCCGATACATGTCAATGTTGGAGCAAGCCCCTAGCACTTCACAATGATGCATAACATATGGAGATTGTTTCATTTAAGGATATTAGTAGTGATGATAGTTTAATATTCTCCCCGAGGGGAGTGGACCGATCCCAGAGGTACTGCAATACCGGGCCGATCCGTGGCAAAGGTGGAGCAAGCCCCTAGCACTTCGCCATGGTCCAAAAACCAGATTAATATCGTAGATCCCACATGGGGATCGTATCAGATATTAAGCTGATAAGAACAGATACTACACTTTGATCTTAGCCAAAAGGCCGAGAAGCACTCACTTACTCACTTGTTGGATTTATGGCTATCAACCAGCGACATATAGTCAAAGGTCATTAAGCCAGTCTAATCCATTTTATTCTATCAATTTATATAAGGTCATAAAGTTTTGTCTCCCTCAGAAAACAGAGCAGTTTGTTTATAAGATTCTTATCGTCTGATAGTACATTATTGATGGTAAAAGCTAATTTTTTAAGATGACAATAATTCTTAATTTTATTCCTTTGATTTTCAAAATCTGTACAAAAAATTAAAAGATGATTAATTGACATTATACAATTGCACGTAGGGCAATTTGGGGGAAAATTCTTATCAATATAAGGTTGAAGGTGTGTTAACCTTGTGGAGTTGACCCTAAGACGGGCCAACACCACCTCGTCCCTGCGACTACGCCATGACGACGTAGCCCAGGGTTCAATAACTGCTTTAAACTTGTTATTGATGTCTAGTCTGGTCCACTGCCTTTGCCACAGGAGATGAATTTTAGATTTTATGAGAGAGACAAAACACCTGAGATCCGTACGGACTATGCTAAGGTCCAGATCAACAGTCGACCCTGCTAATTTATCAGCTTGTTCATTACCATAGATACCATAATGTGATGGTACCCATATTAACTTGATCAATTTATTGGCACTAAATAGCTTACTAATGATATTACCCTGTATTTCATTGTTAGTTATATTCAAAGATTTAATAGCTTTAAGTGAACTTAATGAATAGGTAAATATGACTATCCTATCGTGGGTCGTCGATAGGGCAAAATCCAAAGCTTTATCTATAGCAAATAATTCAGCAAGAAAAATAGATGTATGATTCGGCAGTCTGAATCTTAACTGACATTCATGCGACCATACACCCGCACCCACACATTCATCCGTCTTGGACCCGTCGGTATATAGATGGAAATAAGAAAGATGTTTGACAATTATCTCACGAAACCTCTGGTGTACCTCCACCTCCGGCACCTGGGATTTAACCCCTGGTAACCAGGATTCCACACAACTAAAAGGGGGTATTACCCAAGGTGCAATATTTACTATAACCAGGGAATCGATTGTTGATAAGTCTATACCGACACACTCTACGAGGTCGTGGAGTCTTGCTCTGAGGGACCTAACGCCAGTGCCCTCCGGGGCCGTGCGTCCCCTAGGCGGATAACTTGGCCCTTCCAGGGGCCTATCGCCATGGCCCCCCGGCTGCGGGCGCAAAAAGGCACCACCGGGAGGATGACTCGGCTCCCCGGGAATACAAACAGCGGGCCTGGTGTCCCTTGGCCTAACGCCAGTGCCCCCTAGGGCGCAGGGGTTCCCGGACGGATGACTCGGTCCCTCTACCAGGGGCCTAACGCCATGGCCCCCCGGGTGCGGTTGCCGCAGCAAGGCATTACCGGGAGGATGACTCGGCACCCTGGCTTTCTTAGCGAAGTATGTTAACATTAGTTGGTCTCGTCTTAGACGGAGGGGAGGCACTTGTGACTCCACCTCTAGACGCTCGATTCGAGTGCAACGTAGGGCTCCAAGACACACACGCAAACAAGCATTCTGCACAACATCCACACCTTTCAAAACAGACTCAGATGCCGAACCATACACTATGGACCCATAATCTACTCTAGATCTGATCAGGGATTTATATAGCATTAACAAAGACTTCCTATCTGCTCCCCATTTCGTACCAGAAATGCATTTAAGTAAATTGAGTGCTTTTAAACATTTAGTTTTTAACTGACTGACATGGCAAGTCCATGTCAGTCGACTGTCAAAAATCAGTCCAAGAAATCTAGTTGAATTTTGAATAGATAGGGGGTTTCCACCCATGGTCAACCGGACGACGGGTTTTTTCCTATGAGTGAAAATAACCCCTACACTTTTTCTAATTGAAAACTTAAAACCCCACTGGAGGCCCCAATTATGGATCGAATCCAGTGCCGATTGAATTCGAGTTGCCGAAAACTGTGCACTATGGCTGGAGTGCCATATTGCACAGTCATCAGCATACAGTGAGTATTTAAGATTTCGAGGAGGAGCTGGTAGAATGTCATTAATCATACATAGAAATAAGGTCGGAGACAGAACACTTCCCTGGGGGACCCCGTTTGCCTGGACAAAAGTGTCCGAGAAAGTGACTGTATCCGAAAAAAGCTTGACAGAGAAAGTTCTGTCAGACATGAAGTTCTTAACAAAAAAGGGCAGATTACCGCGTAATCCCATCGCATGTAGTTTCCTGAGGAGGCCATGTCGCCAGGTCATGTCGTAGGCTTTTTCTATATCTAAAAATACTGCAACTAAAAACTGTTTTTTGGCAAATGCCTCTTGAATGTGAGATTCCAGGCTTACTAATTGATCGAGCGTCTGGCGACCTTTGCGGAAGCCACACTGCTCGTCAACCAGCAAGTTCCTGGAATTTAAAAAATGCAATAGCCTACGATTAACAATTCGTTGAATGACCTTGCATAAACAGCTTGTGAGAGCAATAGGGCGATACAATGAAGTCGATCTGGGGTCCCCCCCTCCTTTCGGTATGGGAATGATATGTGCAAAGTGCCATGAATTTGGAAAGGCATGACCCCTCCAAATTTCATTAAACACCTGCAGCATCTTGATCATGGAATCATGATCAAGATGCTTTATCATCTCATACCGAATCTCATCGGGTCCTGGGGATGTCCCACTACAGGCTCCTAGGGCTTGAACAAGCTCTTGCATTGTAAGATCACAGTTGTAATCCAATTCATCTCCTGTGGCAAAGTTAATATGCTGCAGCTCTGATGCTTCCTTGAGAGGCAAGAAAGCTGGATGGTAATTGTCAGAGCTGCTAGCAAAAGAGAACTGCCTGGCGAGGGCGTTAGCAATGTCTCTAGGCTCGTCAAAATTGACGTTATTATGATTGATGTTGGTGATTTTAATTGATATTTTCTTTTTATTTAATTTTTTAACAGTGGACCAGACTTTTGAGATAGATGTTTCTGAGTTAATAGTAGAGACAAAGCTTCGCCAGGAGTCTCGTTTGGCTTGTTTGATGGTTCTACGAGCCCTAGCTCTCGCAAGTTTATACTTGCGAAAATTCTCATCACTGATGTGAGTTTTGAAAAGCCTGTAGGCCCTATTTCTCTCACACAGTGCTATGCGGCAATCTGGCGTCCACCAAGGAACTCTATGCTTTGCGCTATCTATCGAAGTCTTAGGAATTGTTGCCGTTGCGGCTTTGAGAATACCATCTTTAATGTTATTTACTTTATCATCAATGGTTTCCCCAACAATTTCAATATTGAGACTCTTTGTGAAGGACACCCAGTCTGCTTTTTTTACGTTAAATTTAGGTGCTGAAGGCTCTTTAACAGTGTCGCTGTTATATTTAATCAAAATAGGAAAATGGTCACTTCCCAATGAGTCATCAATAGGTAGCCACTGGCAAGAAGTGGCAATTGATGGAGAGACCAGAGATAGGTCAAGGACGCTAAAATTACCGGTATTATCATCAACTCTCGTCGGACTACCGTCGTTCAAAAGAATCAAACCGGAATTACTGATAAGCCTGGCCATCTGTTCCCCCTTCCTGTCATCCCGCAGGGAACCCCATAACGTATGATGTGCATTAAAATCACCTACAATTAATTTTCTACAGGGCAGACTGTCCTGCAGATCAAAAACATCATCATAAGTTACTGTATCAGGAGGACAGTAGACAGAACAGACAGTCAGGTAGGTACCACCGAATTTCACTCTGCAGGCGACAGACTCCAGAGGGAAATTAGATGGCACCTCAGTGAAAGGGAGGGAACGGCGGATGTAGAGAGCTACCCCACCTCCCCCCCTCCCGTTTCGATCCTTCCTAATTAACTCGTAGTTCCGAAGCTGGATAACCTCGTCTTCAACCCGGTTATCCAGATGAGTTTCCTGAAGGGCAATAATATCGGCAGCGTAAGTACAGGCCAAAAGTTTAAGTTCATTTAATCTACTTCTAAGACTTCGACAGTTCCATTGTACTATGGTCAGCGCGAAGATTATCGTGGTTTACGGTGTTTTGGAGGGCCGTGTTCGTCCTGGCGAACCTTTTTGTGCTGGGAAGGAGTACCCTCCTCTTCCTCAGCACTTCCCGGGGACCTCCCACGGGATGGTTTGGAGATGATAGTCTCCATTGCCTGTGCCTCTCCACGAGTCACAGATCCAGACCTCGAGCAGCTCGACGCACGACGAGCTGTCTGAGTCCCAGATACATGCTTCGTGGGAGTCACCTGAGCGAGAACATGAGATTGAGATTGTTTATTTTTTTCGGTTTCATTTGCCTTGTGGGGTTTCTGTTTCTGTTGTTTGGTTGATTCAACAAGTTGTGCAACTAATTCTTTCAGTTCAACTACTGTAGATTCCAAACTATTTACTTTATCATTTAATGCTTGATTTTCTTTCTCTTTAGCCTTCAGAAGTTCCAAGAGGTCATTTACTGCAGGAGCATTAGATGAGCCAGCTACAGCTCCGGCGTAGGATACGGTGGGAACCTGGGTAACCCCCTCCACCTTCCTCTTTGCCTCACCATAACTGACATCATGAGCCTTCATGTATGCCATTGTTTCGGTCTCCACAATCAGACTCCTGCAGATACCTGCACCTGCCTGGTGGGGGCCGCCACAATTGGCACACTTGAATACTGTCTCTGAACATAAATTCGTCTCGTGACTTCCGGCACATTTACCACATATGAATTCTCCTGAATTTCTAGTGAAACACCTCAATGCTGTATGTCCGAATTTTTGGCACCTGAAACAACGCATGGGTTTCTGAATATAAGGTCTAACGTGAACAATTTCGTATCCAATTTTAACTGTATCCGGTATCTGAGCAGCAGCAAAAGTCATGAAAACTAGGCCAAATTTCTCTCTCTTGTTCTCTCTCATCCTGGTCATACTTTGTACTTCCACTACGCCCTGGTCCTTCATTCCGTCAAGTATGTCTGCATCATCCAGGTCAGCCAAATCCCTATGGAATATGACGCCCTTACAAGTATTTGGCCCAACTGGAATGGTGGTTTTCACCTTGAAAGTATGAATCTGCGTCAGTTTAAGTAAATCCTTAACCTGGGAAGAGTTGAGCACTTTAACCAGGAGACTACCATCTCGCAATTTCTTAGCAAATTCCAGACTGCCACCCACCTGACCATCAAGGACCTTTTTGATGATAAATGGGTTAACAGTCTTCAGAGATTGAGAATTATCAACACAACGTACATTAACATAACGAGCATTCAGGGAAGGAATATCTATATCTTGTCGCCTTGGTCTGTCAGCCGTAGGGGTTCCAATATTGTCTGCCGTGGTCTTAGGATGGTCATTGGTCGTCAGCCTCCCTCCTTGAGGAGGAGGAAGGCTAGTAGAGGGATCAGCCATTCGGGACATCGGACTAGGTCCGAGCCCTCACACACCCTCTCCTAACTCCCTTAACTATTGTATCAACCCCCTAAAATAAGGACAATAATTTAGGGAAAATAAAAGTAACCTTACTCAACCCTCCCTAGTGGTAGCCTGGCGGCGTACTCCAGTACCAGCTAGGGGATCGGAGCTAGTGCGGAAGGAACTTTCCCACCACCGAACCTGCCTAATGCGAGGGGTGGTGTAGTCAGAACCCACCTCCCAAGCGAATACCGTTGCTCAGAAATATGAGACAACCGTAGGCCCAAGAGGTCGCGGAAAATATGGAAGAAAAGAGTAGTTCGAGAAAAAGAGGTGCCCAAATGACACACCAGACTACTGGGCCCCACTACCACAGGGATTACCCCTGAGGCAGCGAGTGCTGCGGGTCTGGTGTAGGGAACAACTATCTACTAGCTAGCATGCACTACATGATGTCCTCAAGCAAAGACAAAACACAGAAGGTGCACAACAGCAGTGCAGCAAAACGCTGCAAATTACTTTACTATTTACTTTACAAAAGCAAAGAGACAACAGAGTATTGCTGGCAAGAGGCCTCGGAACCCAAGGTAGCTCGAACGGACAATACGTGGAAACTGTTGGCGCTATGCAGAGAACGAGGACGAGGTCTGAACTACACAGAGTCTGGACGCATAATGTGTGCCCGAGAAGCGATACTAACATTAGTTAAATGTAGAGTGTACTGTACGTATGTAAATCACATCAAGGTATTAACCCTCCGGATAGCAATGGCACTCTGACCCTGTAAAAATGTGGTTGTTGTGACATTTTAGCTCTAGATGACATATCCAAAAATAGATGTATATTTACGTCTCCTAATAACATGTTTTGTGTTTATTTAAATGAGGAAATATGTATTTCAGATGTCTGGTTTCTGTAATTAGTTTTGTAAATACTATAATATATTTTTTGTAATACATACTTTAATAGAGTTTTCCCTTCGACCAAGTCACGGGTTATGAAGTAAGTATTCTCTTTTATTCTATTTACCTTTATATTATATTGTTAGTTTCATTAACGTCATCAGATAGTAGTGTTTGTGTATTTGCTTTATGTATGTTCTTGCTTTCGTTGAAGTGAGATCCTTTTAAATTAACTTACAATGAATAACAAGCATATCAATAATTGGAGAAAACTCGTCTTCTCATATATTTAGGGTAAACTGTTATAATTGAAGATTTCTTGGTCCTCTGAGTGTGAAGGGTAGACCCATTGTTATACATCTAGTCTTTTATTATTGTAGTTCAATAACTTGTTTGTATTATTACATTCATGCTAAGCTATTCAATGGTCACCAAAATTCTCTGACTCTCTTCGTAGTGTGTATCATAACTTATATTAAGCAGTGCGGTGTTGTATATATATATGCTTTAGTTCAGTAAGATTCATATACAATATGCTTTTGTATTGAAATAAAGATTCTGTTTATAAAGTCTTTCATACAGTATACATTAAATTAATAATTCTATATATTTATGATAAATAAATATCATTTTTAATAGATGTTGGTAAATAATAGCATAAAGTGTTTGTTGTTGTATTGAATGTATGTAGAACCGATGGGTCTGGGTGTGGTAGAACATTTCTATAGCATACTTACCTGGCACAGGAGATACCGTGATCATAAAGGCGGTTTTCCCAGGGCGAGGCTCACCATTGCACTCCGGTGGTGCTGACCCTTGCGATTAACCCAAATGTGGTTAACTCGAGTGCGAAATTTTTGTTAGCGGGGGACTGCGTACGCGCTATCCCCCTTAATAATATCCATATCATAAGTAATTCTAATAGTAATAGAGACTGATGTATTGTGTTATTTAGTGTTGTATATATTAATAATAGCCACTGGTGTATTATATGGTTCGCAGTATTGGTGTATCGTATGGTTCAGTTGTAAATAATAATAATAGGGACTGGTGTATTGTGTTATTTAGTGTTGTATATAATAATGATAATAATAATAATAGGGACTGGTGGATCGTGTGTTGTATATAATAATAGGCCTAATAGGGACTGGTGTATCCTATGGTTCTGTATTGTAAATAATAATAATAGGTCCTGACTGGTGTATCTTGTGGTTCAGTGTTGTTGTTGTATAGTTACCTAAAGTCTAGGGATAGAATGATGGGACAGCAAGTACCAAGGAAATAAAAGGAACGAAGGGACAGGTGAACAACTGTATAGGATTGGTTGGGGCCAAAGGGGCACCCAAACTCTTCAAATTAATGTCCACAATATTTGTTTTATGGAGAGTGGTCGAAGAGGCACCCAAAACTCTTCAAATTAATGTCCATATTATTTGTTTTATGGTAAGTGGTTCTAGTTCAGTGTTATATAAAGTATAATATTACCGTATATTGTGTATGAGATAACACCCTATATGAGTCAACAAAAAACTCCTATAGACTCATTGAGTTGTTTTCAACATAATATTATATTGATTATAAGACCCTAAATGGGTCAACAAAAAGGTCCTCTAGACTCATGAGTTGTTCCCCTCCACGGAAATCTTTAGTAAGAAAGATATGTGTTTTTACAGTATAATATTATATTGAGTATAAAATAAGACCCTATATGGGTCAACAAAAAAGTCATATAGACTCATTGAGTTGTTCCCCTTCATAGCAATCTTTACTAAGAAATATATACATGTTCAAAAAACTGTTTATACAGCATTATGTATACGTAATTGTGCAGAATAATATTATATTGGTTATATAAGACCCTAAATGGGTCAACAAAAAAGTCCTATAGACTCATTGAGTTGCTCCCCTCCACGGATTTTTTTTTTTTTTTTTTTTTTTTTCCTGGCCTATCGACCTTGGTGTTGGTTATTAAGGCCTATATTTTATTTTATTACAATGATTTTATTTTACTTTATTTCTTTATTTATTTTAATGATATTTATTTATTATTATTTTAACTTTTCGCATATTATTTTATGCATTTATTATTATTAATAATACATTTAAATTTAAAACTAAACTTATATACTAATGGTTTTGGTACTTTTGTTAACTATATACAAATAATAATATTCCTTAATATTACATCCTAGCTAATAAACTAACCTATGTACAGTCGGCAGCAGAAGTTCGCTGCAAGCCGACCCTTGTGGAGAGAGTCAGTTGGTCTGGCAATACTGTATAAAGAATAGTTGCCACCAGTGCATTTAAATGCTGTTATTGGCGTGGTTTTATGATTATTATTTAAAGTCGAAGTGGCCTATGAAATAATATCTTCTGTTATTAATACCTGTAGTATATGAAAATGTAAACTCTTTCATGACAAAAGTTAAAAATGATATATGAGAATGATAATAGAATATTTTTTAATTTCACTACCTGCAAACTCGTTCCACCTTCTTTCCCTCCCCACCTGGAAGTATTCTTCACCCCCCTTTTCTCTCTCTCCTCCACCCCCTTTGTCTCTCTCCACCACCTCTCTCTCTCTCTTGCACTGGGAAAAGTCACAGCACTAAATTATATTTGCTCATTAATGTTTCAAATAACCACAGGTCATCAATTATTTTCTTTTATCAGTCCCTCATCTCTCAGTCCCTGCTCTCCATCCCAAGTTTACATTATAAGGTGTGCAACCAGGTAATCACATTTGTTTGTCCATTTATTACATATACACATCATATTACACATGTCCTTCAGATTTAAAATAATGACCATTTATTATATAAGTAAACTATTATATAATAATTGTGACTAATCAACAAAATAAAGTAGTAGCTCATATACAGGTTAATGAAGATGTCATTAACAATGAGGATATATAACTTTAAACGAAAATATTAAACAGTATAATGAATTATTCTATTCAGGAAAAGCACCAGGCTACAACTAACTACCGAAATCCTTCAGTAGCCACTCCATCCACCGCCGTTTGCAATAACTTACTCAAGCCTGTCTGGCATAGAGGCAACTGTGTTGTAGATCACTTGTTGATTTTTTCGGAATAGTTCCCATTATATATATATATAGTGATTAATTTGCATATATAGACCTAATAAGGTTATATAATAATTAAAATATTCACCGATTAGGTTTTTAACAGTAATTGTATAATATGATACTTTAATTTTTCTTCTATAGAATTGCATTATTTTACAAAGCATAAAATTATAAAATTGTTCGGGGTTTCATAAGTGTTGTTCTGTATTCACCTGCATGAAATGAATTAGCTCAGAGTACGGAATAGCTCGAACAGTTGGAACCATCACCTTGTCCAGCAGTTCGAGATATTTTTCAGCATTAAAACGCCCTTCTATTTCAGTAAGTTCTCCGACGCCGTATAAATGAACCCAACCCCACACATTACAGGTCACATGGCCACTTTTGGCAACTCCACAAATGTTCTCACGGGAGTATCTTGTGCCGTTTCGTCGGATACTTTAATTTCTCTTCTATAGAATTGCATTATTTTACAAAGCATAACATTATAAAATTGTTCGGGGTTTCATAAGTATTCACCTGCATGCTACCATATTTTAATTATTATATAACCTTATTAGGTCTATATATGCAAATTAATCACTATATATATATATAATGGGAACTATTCCGAAAAAATCAACAAGTGATCTACAACACAGTTGCCTCTATGCCAGACAGGCTTGAGTAAGTTATTGCAAACGGCGGTGGATGGAGTGGCTACTGAAGGATTTCGGTAGTTAGTTGTAGCCTGGTGCTTTTCCTGAATAGAATAATTCATTATACTGTTTAATATTTTCGTTTAAAGTTATATATCCTCATTGTTAATGACATCTTCATTAACCTGTATATGAGCTACTACTTTATTTTGTTGATTAGTCACAATTATTATATAATAGTTTACTTATATAATTAATGGTCATTATTTTAAATCTGAAGGACATGTGTAATATGATGTGTATATGTAATAAATGGACAAACAAATGTGATTACCTGGTTGCACACCTTATAATGTAAACTTGGGATGGAGAGCAGGGACTGAGAGATGAGGGACTGATAAAAGAAAATAATTGATGACCTGTGGTTATTTGAAACATTAATGAGCAAATATAATTTAGTGCTGTGACTTTTCCCAGTGCAAGAGAGAGAGAGAGGTGGTGGAGAGAGACAAAGGGGGTGGAGGAGAGAGAGAAAAGGGGGGTGAAGAATACTTCCAGGTGGGGAGGGAAAGAAGGTGGAACGAGTTTGCAGGTAGTGAAATTAAAAAATATTCTATTATCATTCTCATATATCATTTTTAACTTTTGTCATGAAAGAGTTTACATTTTCATATACTACAGGTATTAATAACAGAAGATATTATTTCATAGGCCACTTCGACTTTAAATAATAATCATAAAACCACGCCAATAACAGCATTTAAATGCACTGGTGGCAACTATTCTTTATACAGTATTGCCAGACCAACTGACTCTCTCCACAAGGGTCGGCTTGCAGCGAACTTCTGCTGCCGACTGTACCTACTCAACCAATAGCTAACTAGACTAATACCTATTCAAGCAAATCGCTAAACCTAGATATACAAATCGCTAAACCTATCTTATACAATCGCTAAGCCTAGCTAATACATCATAATTTACAATTTATACAGCACATAATTTATAACATTCAACCAGTACATATATAAAATGGTAAACAAAATACATAATTATAAAGTCACATCACTCTGATCAGTTCGGTCTCCCTCAAAAAAGTCAACAATTTATCAGTCACACCACCATCCCCATCACCTAAGAGAGCTGAGAGGGTGAAGGGGAATTTTACTGCATCACAGTAACTTATGAGGGAAGCACGTTCCCCCGCAAATCGCTGACAATGCAGGATGATATGACTGATGGATAACACCGCATTGCAGGTGTTACAATGCGGTGGAAAACGTTTGTCAATATATGGTTCTAGATGTGTTATCCTGGTACAGTTGGTTCTTATTCTTGCCAGTATTCTTTCTTCCAAACGATTGGGCTGGTTGGCAGTGGCCCAATTACCCAGTTGAGGCTTGATGGTGTTGATATTAAGTCTGGTCCACTGACTTTGCCACAGAAGATTAATTGATTTCTTTCCGAGGGATAGACACGACTGTAGATCACGAGGGACGTCCCAAATCTCCTCGAGCTCTACCGCCGCTTTCGCTAATAAGTCTGCCCGTTCATTGCCATAGATATGACAATGCCCGGACACCCAGATCAGAGTGAAGGACTTGTTGCATAAGTGCAACTTATTAATGATGCGACCCTGGATTTCATTAGAAATAGTTTGACATGAGTTGATTGCCTGAAGGGCTGACTTGGAGTCTGAGAAAATTACTATTGAATTATGACGAGAATTTAGTGCATAGTCTATGGCTTTGTCTATTGCAAAAAGTTCAGCTGTAAACACAGATGTATGTGTCGGCAATCTGTACCTAAGTTCACATTCACTCGACCATACACTCGCACCCACACATTCATCTGACTTGGAGCCGTCAGTGTACACGTGGTGAGACCCCAGGTGACTGCGGACTATACCACCAAACAGTTGGTGTATCTCCAACTCCGGCGCCTTTTCCTTAGATGATGGTAACCACGATGTATTGACGCCGAAGTTAGGTGTCTCCCACGGCGGTATATTGCTGATGATGAACTTGTCGCAGTCCCCGAGGTCTATTTGTAGTTGTTCTGTCAGCTGGTGGAGGCGTACAGCCTCCACCAGCTGGATTTCTTCCTTCACACACCCTAGTTACGCTTTAGGTGACATTTACCGTGATACTAATTCTGGGTAACAATGACACTTTTAGTAGTTAATACATTTTAATAAATGTTAAACATATTGTTTGTGGGTCAATGTTTATGTGAAATATAATAAAAGATTGTGTTATATTTATATTGTAAGAAATAACAATATTAGTAATATATTTTTAGCATACTTCCATAACAATAATTGGCTGATGCCCTTTTTGCCTTGAATATATTATAGTCCCAAGAAAATACATCGTACATTTAACCTGAATATTGTTAATATTACGTGATTTTAATATTATAATGTTTGACTGAAGACCTATTTACACTATACAATGTTACTATACACGTCACATTACATATATATAGTGTATATAGGAACATATATTATATAATAGTTTCCCTGGTATTAAGGTATGGAAGGGTAACTGTCATATATATTTTAATATATTGTATTATAATGTTTGACTGAAGACCTATTTACACTATACAATGTTATTATACACGTCACATTATATATATATATATATATAGGAATATATATTATTTTATAGTTTCCCTGGTATATAATATCAACATATAAATTAGGTATGGAAGGGTAGCTGTTTATTTCGGTTCCCTATATTTTCATCATTTCCTACACACATAAATTTCTCTCAATGGATGTATTTAATGTCATTTGTGATGTGTATAATATCTTATAATGCTTCAAATGAGGCATGGCTCGTTGTTTGAATTTAAAAAAATAATCAGATGCCAACAGCATCTGGTGTTCCCAGGCGGTCACCCATCCAAGTACTAACCAGACCCAACGTTGCTTAACTTCGCTGATCGGACGAGAAGCGGTGTTTTCAACGTGGTGTGGACGTTGACAAAAGAGAAAGGCTAGGAAATCTTTAAGAAGAATTGTTTCTTTGGAGTCAAAGGCATCTTCTGTAGTACAAGAGAGTGGAAGAAATGTAGTAAGTGTGAGAACAGAGGAGATTGTGAAATGTAAATATGTATTATGTATGTAGGTGTGACATATAAATTATAGCACTTTCCTTGTCTTAGATATAGAGAAAGCTTATGACAGGGTTGATAGGAAGATGCTATGTAGAGTCTTAGAAAGGATAGGCATGAGTGAAAAATTAGTAAATATTGTGAGAAGTATGTATGAGAACACAAGAGCAATGTACCGGCTGGGAGATCTAGAAACAGAATGGGTAAGAAGTGAGAAAGGAGTTAGGCAAGGATGTATACTTTCTCCAACCCTATTTAGCTTATACACAGAAGAACTAGCTATGAGAACAAGAGGAATTAATGCAGGAGTAAGGATTGGAGATGACAAGATATGCATGTTACTGTATGCAGATGATGTGATAGTTATGAATGAAACAGCAGAGGAACTTCAAAGGATTTTGGATGTTGTAGGTGGGTATGGAAGAGATTTTGGTTTTAAATTTAGTAATGAGAAAAAACAAGTAATGATTGTGAATAGAACAGATGTTGAGAGAGAACACACATGGAAAGTGGGAAAGAATGTTCTGAAACAGACTGATGAATATAAGTATGGCTGAGTCCAAGTGGAAGTGAAAAGACCAAGAATGAAAAGATTAGCATGACGAACCAATGGGTTGGACGACTGGCAAGTGCAGCGAGGCTGAGAGCAAGTAAGTATTATCTAAAAGTTGCTTTCACTAGTCTTTCTCTGAATGTACTCCATCCCATATCACCTCTCAAAGATCCTGTCGCTGCATACCTTGGTACATTCAGTGCCATTCTCGCTATTCGGTTCTGTCCCACCTCTAACTTGTCTATCTCACTCTCCTTCCATGCAATAACTTCCATGCCATACATAATGCTCGGAACAGCCACACTCTTCCATACTTCTCTCTTTTATTATTGTACAGCTGGCATCCGATATGGTGTGCTGCTGTGTGATTGACTGAAAGGCCACGAGAAGGAGGAGGCGGGGCTGAAGCTACTAGAATGGGTCACAGAACGGGAATATGCACCTCCCCCTCCAAGCCTGTCCCCCTATCCCCCCCCCAAGCCTGTCCCCCTATCCCCCCCCCAAGCCTATCCACTACACCTGCGCCCCCAAGCCTATCCCCTACTCCTGCACTCCCCTAAGCCCCCCAAGCATGTCCCCTATTCCCCAAGCCCTTAATGGTAGATCTGGCACCACCGCATGGAGGAGGGGTGTTGTTGTTGTTGTTGTCAGTGTTGCCATCTCTTAGGGAAAAATCACTATGGTAGGGAAATTGATGGATTTGTAAGTGGCTATATTTGTGGACCCTATTCAAGAACATTGGTGGTGTATTCGAAGGTGTGGTACCCGTACGATGGTTCCCTGTCTAGTTGTTTGTCTATGGAGCCATCGTACCGGTACTACACCATCGAATACACCATGAATGTTCTTGAATATGGGTCTATGGTAACTAGGGTAAAATCATACAAAATACCCCAAATTCTGCCCGAAATCCTAGGGTAAAATGTTTTTTTTTTTATGCAGGGTTGCCATTAGTACGATAATTATCGTATTTATGCAATCATTTCACCCTTGGCACGATGTACTGTACTATAGGACTACTCATTTATCGTACGTTTTGTAGGATAATTCTGTATTTTCGTACGATAATTGTACTGATTCATTAGAAGAAACAAAGATTCATGATTAAACAAATTAAGAAAAAAATGATTTACATGATATAAGCAGGTGAGGATAGGAAAGGAAATAATCTTGACTGAAATGGAATGTGATGGAATGGAATTAATAGGGAGAGAATGGATGATATTACTGTTAGGTTTGTGTGAGCAGAGCACAGATGAAATGCATGATTGGTGCTGTGAAAGAATTCTTGGAGAAAATGTGGTATGCAAGATGTATGTATCCGTGTATCAATATTGTATAATGTATCAATGTTGTATTCATGGTAGCAGTCACGTAGGCTCTAGTATATGCCTGATGCTTGCTGGTCAAAAACTGCAAGGTGTTAGATCGCATCCTGTGTATTTGATGACAGAGAGGCGTGGGTTCATTGACACTAGTTCCAAGATCTGAATACTAAATTGTGCTCTGTACATTATCTGTTAATGTTAATCTTTAGGTTATAAGTAACTGTTACTGTAATTGTATATATAGAGTTAGGGACAATATATGTTTGCTCATTCTATTCTTGTATAACCGGGTAGTTTAAGGTTGTATATATCATGTATAAATGTAGTGTTACTTTATCACAAACCTATAACCTATGAGGGGGTGTGGCTATGTCACAGTGCCACGCCTGACGTGTGTTTGAGGCGAGGAGCGTATTCCACGCCCTGCCTCAGGTTAAACAGGTTATATTGAATATCCCTCTAATTGTTCATAGCTTTGAGACCGAGTTGGTCTAGTATACTATAACCAGTAATCTGTAACTGATAAATAAGCTACATCAGTAAAGAGAGACAAGTCCATGAGTTTACTCTAAACCTTTGAGTACTAAATATATTCCCCAGTAGTAAGACTAATAAGGGTACTTCATCAACGGTAAGAGTAAGTGAGTTGATTGAAGCAGAGACTACAAACAGAGAATAGTAAGTCTGTACAGTTGGCTGGTAAGAGATAGCCATACTGAAGTATAATTGAGAGTCCGTTGGTATGTTGGTATATTCAACAGGAGTGACAAGCTGAGTACTGCACGAGAAGCTGAGTACTGGACCCCCCACGGCTACATGATGGTGGCAGCGGTTAAGGATACGAATATTCACAGTGTCCTTCAGTAATTACTTTATACTCCAACAGAATAATTGTGTATGAGTGGGGAGGTGTGACTTCTAGCGTTGGCAACACTGAAGCAGCTAGATCAAGGTCATGGTGGCACCATCAACGGGACGAGTTACCAGTTGCTGTGGTAAGCTGGGAAACTTAACCTACTCTATTCAGGCATTTTTCCCTGTGTGCATTTCCCAGGGGAAAAAGGAGGAATTGTCTGATTGTGGGTACTCTCATCGGGGAAGGACGGACGTAAGGAAGGGATCAAGAAGAGTGGAAAGGAGCTGACTGTGAGAATAGCGACTGGAGACGTGAGCAGAGACTGCGTGGCGCTATTCTGGGAGTGTGTGGCAACTACAGGGGTGGTACAGCTGACTACCAACACCACATATTCTTTACTACTGAACATCTGTATTTCTCCAAAATATCCATTGGTTAGTTATTTTTAATTCTATACATATACACAGTGAACATACACACACAGTAGTTACATGTTGTTGGGTTATTTTATTTGCACATGTATGTTGTAACAAGTATAATTTATGGTGTTGTGATAAGTAAATAGGAAGTGATTTATAGCGGATATGTTTAGGAAGTTTAAATCAACGGCAAAGGTACCAGTTGAGAAGGCACCACAGGAAACAGGAGATAGTAGTAGCAGTGAGGAGGAATTAAATTTCCCTCCTACTCCCAATACCACTAATATCCACGAACAGATTAGGGGACTGAACAGTCCAGTGCCAGGGCATTTACGTAGTGGATACCAGTTTAGGGCTGACAGTGTAGAGGGTAGTGACGTAGCAAGGGATAACTTGTATAGGTTACCACCGCCAGTAGGCAGTGGAAGGAGTAAAGATAGTGTACGACCAAAAGTTCCAATGGCAACTGCAAGCACCAGTTCGGTGGGGGGATTAAACCCTAATCAAGCTACAGGTCAGAATTTCACTAACCCAGGGATGACAGGTAATGTTATGGTGGGTAACGCACCAGGGATTCAACCAGCAAATATTATGAGGGTATTTACAGGTGAGGATTCGGTTCCAAAGTTTGATGGGAATCCGAATAAGAGGTACACAATAGAAGAGTTTATACGGAGACTTGAGCAATCGTTTGTGGAATATAATATTACGGATGATAGGGGTAAAATAGGATACGCAGACTCAAGAATAGAGGGAGAGTCAGCGAGACAGTTGTTGCATTCTAGTATCTTGTTTGGGAGGTCGTCAAAGAAGCAGTTAACTTGGGAAGAGTTTAAAAAGTCACTAATTGTAGTGTACAGGACGGCGGCTCCAGAAGGTTGCTCAGCTTGGGCACACAAAACATTTAAGGAACTGGGGAGGAATACCATACACGCACCGTTAGAGGTGGCAGGGTCAAAAGCGGGTGCTATACGTAAAGATATACAAGATAGCCTGGAGGATACCAAATGGTGTAAGGAATTTGAGGGGGATGAATGGGTCAAAATAGATGATTGCTGTGATTTGTTTGAATATTTGATATTCTATTTGTTTCTGTCAGATGAAGACCAGAGAAGGGTCAGGAAGAAACAATTAGAACAAGGGAAGGGAGTTTGGCACATAATAAATGAATTAAAGGGCGAGATTAGAGATTCTGTGGTGCACAAACTGTTTAAGAATCAGAGTGCACCAGGGCAACAAACGGCTGTGTTACAAGCCGAGGTGACTGACAAGAGGTCAGGGGTTGCACCGCAAGGGGTACATGCGGTAACAGGACAAAAGAATAACAGAGGAGGAAATTCTTCAGGGAGGTATCCTGGAGAATGTTTCCATTGCCATAAATGGGGTCATGTAAAGGCTGAATGCCCAAAATTAAGAGAAAGATCTAAAGGGGATCAGTATAGAGGTGCTATGAGTAGGGGTCAGGCACAGTATCGAGGCGCCGCGAGAGGGCGTGGTGGACATGCCAGAGGGCGTGGTAGTGGTAGTGGAAGTGGATTCCACTATGCACAACAGAACACTTATCAGCAGGGGAGAGGTTATTGGCCCCCAGAACAAAGTAAGTGGTGTGAAATACACCGATGGACAGACCACGTAACAAAGGAATGTGGAACCATACGACGTGCAATGCACGAGGAGAATAAGTCTCGTATGGGTGGCCGACGGTCAGGGTCGGATGAGGCATTGTGACCAGAGCATGGAAGACAAATGCCTAGCGATGTAGAGTCATCGATAGTCTCAGCCATAAGTAGGAATAATCATCTATCTGTGGGAAGTGTTACCATTGGAGGTGTTCCAGGGGCACTGTTAATCGATACGGGAGCAGTAGTAAATCTTATATCGCAGGAAACGTATCGAAATATTAGGAAATATCATTCTGGGAAGAAGTATGCATTAGAACAGCCGCAATACCAACTCAGTGGAGTGTCAGGGACTACAGTGGATGTCCTTGGGGTTGTGAGTTTGCCAGTTCATTTCAGGGGTAGCTCAATTTTTACTGCATCATTCTATGTGGTGAGTAAATTTCATCCCATGGCAAGCGGGTTGCTTGGTTTATCAACCATGGCTGAACGGAAGATTGAGGTGTACCCAGGTGAAGGATTAATTGTTCATGAGAACATACCTTATTTGTGCATGGCAACTCCACAAGCAAAACACTCAAATAAGGAGGTTAAGACAGTGGGTTATGTGAGGGGTTTGGAAAAGTTACAAGGGGTTCATGAACAAGATAGACTATGCGACACGTCTAGGGCAGAAGTAATGCGTTGGACTGTTGTGACTGCGATTGTACCTGGTGGCCACAGGCTGCAACCGCAGGAAATGTTTCAATTCAACGTGTGTTTAAAAGGAGTGAAAGAAGGAGTAGATGTTGTTTGCATGTCAGAAACATGTAAGTTGAAGGGTGTGTCGCTAGATTCTACCTTGACTACAGTTAAGTCAGGGGGTGAGACTGTGGTACTGGCAGTAAATAACACGGGAGTGGAAGTTGAGGTTAAGCCAGGCAGTCAATTGTGTGATTTCCTTGTATACAAGTCCTAGAACCCAAACATAACCTACCTGTCGTGAGTGTTGTTGGATGTGTTGATGCAAAATCTTCCACAGAATTAAGGAACCAAGTAAAAACTGGGGGTAATACAGAGGGCAAGGAGGAATTGTTGCAGTTACTTCAAGGGTATAGGAAGGCTATAGCTCTTGTTGGAGAGTCTTTAGGTAGTACAGACCTAACTTCACATGTGATTAAGTTAAAGAGAGAAGCAGAACCCAGCTATATTAAATCATATAGGCTTCCTCATTCCCAGAGACAGATTGTTGATGACACTGTAAGGGATATGTTGGACCAGAAGGTGATTGAACCTTCGACATCTCCGTGGAGTAGTCCGATATTTTTGGTTCCAAAGAAGGATGGGACTTATAGACCAGTAATTGATTACCGGAGGGTAAATCAGAAGACAATACCAGATAAGTATCCCATGCCTCATTTGAATGATTTGTTGCAGGCTATAGGTGAGGGAAACAAGGTTTTCTCTACCTTAGATTTGTTGTCTGGTTATTGGCAAGTACCAGTACACGAGAGGTCTCGTGAAGTTACAGCGTTTTCCACTCATCAAGGACATTATCAGTTTCGCAGGATGCCATTTGGGCTGTGCAATGCACCAACGACGTTTCAAAGGCTGGTAAATAACGTGTTGGCAGGTTTAATTGGGAAGGATGCACTAGTTTATCTAGATGACATCATAATATTCTCAAAGGATGTGCCTACTCACCTGGAGAAATTAAGGAAAGTTTTAGACAGATTAGCTTCTGCAGGGCTAAAGTTGAAACTAAGCAAGTGTGAGTTCTTGAAACAGAAAATAAGATATTTGGGGCACGAGGTGGATGAGACTGGAATACATGTTAACCAGGACAAAATAAAGGCAATTTTGAAGTTTCCAACACCCGGTAAGGCAGATAATGTAAGATCGTTTTGGGGGCTAGCAGGGTACTACAGGAGTTTTGTGTACCAGTTTTCTAGTAAAGCAGCACCATTGACTAAACTGCTAAAGCAGGCTAACAAGTTTGAGTGGGGACCAGAGCAAGAGGAAGCTTTTGGTATATTGAAGGAGGCATTGACACAACCACCGGTTCTAGCATTCCCAGATTTTACTAAGCCTTTTGTTTTACACACAGATGCGTCAGGGGTTGGACTGGGAGCGGTTTTGGCTCAGCAGGATGACAAAGGGAAATTAAAACCCATAGGATATGCAAGTAAGGCATTAAGTGACACTGAAAAGAAGTACAGTGTAACTCATCAGGAGGCGTATGCCATAGTATGGGCATTAAAACATTTTAGGGCTATCATATTTGGGTATGATATTACAGTGTGTACTGATCATCGTCCTTGCCTAGAGTTGTTTAAAGGTAAGAACATGACAGGAAAGTTAGCAAGGTGGCACTTAACTATTTTAGAGTTTAACCCCATTTTCAGCTTTGTGCCAGGGAAGATGAATGTAGTGGCAGATGCACTAAGTCGGCAGACTGTTAATGCAGTGACGACATTAAGTACAATATCCCCAAAGAAGTTAAAAGTGGAGCAGAGGAAAGATGCTATGTGGAAAGTGGTAATCTATGCTCTAGAGTCGGGGGAAGAAGTGGAAGTACCAGGATTACCATTGAGAGTAACAGACTTTATCCTTAAGGATAATATTTTACACAAGGTAACTACGGTGGATGGGATTGAGCACCACAGGATAGTAGTACCAGGGACACTAGTAGCTACAGTGTTGAAGCTCCTTCATGACGCTCCACAGGCAGGTCATAGAGGGAGGGATGCGTGTCTAGGGGAAGCTAGAGCGCGATATTTTTGGTTGAGGATGAGGGGTGACATAGAGAGTCATGTACAGAAATGTGTGTCATGTGCAAGACACAAGGGGACTACGGGACCACCCGCTCCTCTGGAAACATTTCCAAGTCCGGCTAAACCATGGGATGTGGTAGCCATAGATGTGTTGCAACTACCTACTAGTTATCAAGGTTCGAAATATTTGTTGACATGTGTAGACCATTTTAGTAGGTTTGTGGTATTAGTTCCTTTAAAGGATAAGTCAGCATTATCAATTGCTCATGCATTGGTAAATTCTTTGTTTTGCACCTACACTATTCCCAGGGTGTTGTTGTCAGACAACGGGACAGAATTCAGAAATAGTGTTTTGGAAGAAATTTGCAGTTTGTACAGTATTAAGCAAGTATTTACGGTAGCCTACCATCCACAGAGTAACGGTATGGTAGAGAGGGTTAACAGGAAGATTTTGGAGGTACTGAGGCACCTTGTTGGATCAATTCAAGCAGGTTGGGAGGACTGGTTAAGTCAGGTAACTGCTTGTATTAATAGTTCTCTACATTCTTCTCTAGGGAAGACACCACATTACATTATCTATGGGGAGGACAAGGTTCTACCATATGATATACTGGTGGAGAAACCAGGACCAGTGTATAACGTGGACGATTACGTGAGTGTACAGAGACACGCGTTTGCCACGATACACAGAGAGGTAAGGAAGTACATGGAGGCTTCAAGAGCAGAGAGTATTGCTAAGCAAAATAAATACGCAAAGGAAATTAATATAGTAGAGGGAGATGTGGTGATGGTTAAGTCACCAGAGAGGCAGAATAAATTGTCTCCAAAGTTTAGAGGACCATATATTGTATATCAGGTAAAAGGAAATAAGTTAATGCTACGTGACAATATGACAAACGTAGATTATACGGTACATGTGGACAGGGTAAAGAAGGTCCCAAAAGAAATGATACAGATAGGAATAGAAACGGAGGTAGAAGACGAAGATAGGATGCAATTGAGGTCAGGAAGGCAATTAAACAAAATACTCTAATATATGAATTTGTTCACAGAAAGCATGTGGCCAGGGGCAATGTTCTGCATGGTGTTGGGCGCAGCGTTTGTTGGTATCAGGAGTACAGAGGACCACATAAAACCGGGCGCGTTAGTTGGCAATGATGGGCGGCTTGAAGTTGTTACGGATGTGATAACAGTAAGACTTAACTTGGGAACGTTATTGGATCTTAGTAAAAAGGATAGTAGGTTTCAGTTACAGTTTCGTAGGGCCATACATTATTCTTTTGCGGAATTAGATGTTTTGGTAAACAAGGACGACCTTCTGGAGTGGCAGATAAAGTTACAGTTACAAGAAAGGGTTGCACAGATAAAGAATATGATGAAGTATTCTCAGGAAAACTTACCTAGTTTTGAAGGGGAAATGAGACAATTAGCCCATGAGAAGATTACAAAGGGTAGGTCAAAGAGGGGTTTGTTTGACATAGGGGGAGTAATTGCAAAGGCTTTGTTTGGTACAGCGACTAGTGATGATGTGGAGGAACTAGGACGTAGAATGGAAATTTTACATAAGGTTATTGAAGAACAAGACAGAGTAATAGAAGGTACATACTCATTGGTGTCTGAAGTTGCTGATTCAGTAAATGCGATAGTGGATAAGACGAATGACATAATTGTTCATATAGGCACAATAGCTTCAAGTGTAACTTTTGCGGAATTTGTTATAAATTTAAATCAATATTTGAGTATAGTGGAAAATCATATTATCAGGATGAATGCTCAAACAAGAAAATTGCTTCATAATCTTAGAAATGCAGCTCTGGGGGAAGTAGATTCTGATCTGATATCGGTGCATAAACTTAAGAAAATTATAGAGATTGCAAAACATGACTATGGGTTAGAGCCATTTTTTGAAGGAGATTCGGTATCGTATTATTATCCATTGCTGGAATCTTGTCTAACAACTAATACCATTCTTATTCATATCCCAACTAAACATCAGGTACATTTCAATATCTGGTCAGTGAAGCCATTTCCTATGAGGTTAGGGGCTGAGATCATGATGTTGAACGTGGATTATGATTATATTATTGTATCAAAGGATCACACGCTGGTGGTTGCAGTTACCAAGGAACAGTTAGAAGGTTGTCACACAGCGTATTATCATTTGAAGGTTTGCCCTGCTATAAATTTTGTTTTTACAGGACCAGAGGAGTCCCAGTGTGAGTTGTCTTTAATCCAGGCTGATGCTTCCAGTGCAATTAAACATTGTGAGTATAAGAGACCGAAAAGGGTTTCGGAGATATATGTAACGTATTTTCAAGGTATTGCTTATTATACTTTCACTAAGATAGCAGCAGCTACTATTATTTGTGAAGAGGGCCCTTCAGGTGCAAGGCTGGTGTCGGAGGAGGGTACATTTGTTATCCCACCAGCATGTTCATTTATTAGTAGTACTAAAACAGTATTAGCAACGAAGCATCACCTTGGATTGGTATTAAACAAGTCTGTTGAGTTTGTAAAGATTCAGCCTCCTCTACCTATAAATTTTACTGCTGTGGAAAGAGATTCAGAAAAGATAAGGTTAATAGAATTGTTAAATATGACTGAGGTCCATCCTGTTATTGAATCTGTATTGCCTTTTCACTTGCAACGGGTAGCTGTGTACCCATGGTCAGGACTGACTGGAATTTTGTTTATAATGTATTTTATATTTTCTTGTTATTTGATTAAGCGTGTAAGGGTGCTGAGTGCTGAGGTAAAGAGGAAAAAGACTAGAAGAGAGTATAGAGTTGTACCAGACTCCACCCAGGTAAATTGATTGTAATTTTAATGTTAAGGACAACCCAACAACTAGGTAGTACACTACATGGTTAGTTGTAGAGACTTAATGTTAAGGCATGGTATGAATGTGTTTCATATTGTACTACTATATATTAGGTTATTAATATGTTAGCATTTTATACTATTATAATATTATTGTACCGGTATGTACTGTTTGTATAAATTCTTATTTTAAGGAAATAGAATTAAGTATCATCGCATCATCCATAGCGCTATATACTTTATTTTTATTTTGTTTTTAAATCATCCATGTATCACCTTGTATATATATATATATTGTATGTGTTCTAATATTACAAATGTCTAGTGTAAATCTAATATTCAGTATAGGAATTGTTGGCAGTAGATTCAATTTTATTGTGAACTACGAGGACGTAGTTTGGTAGGTAGCCGAGCAATGTATCCGTGTATCAATATTGTATAATGTATCAATGTTGTATTCATGGTAGCAGTCATGTAGGCTCTAGTATATGCCTGATGCTTGCTGGTCAAAAACTGCAAGGTGTTAGATCGCATCCTGTGTATTTGATGACAGAGAGGCGTGGGTTCATTGACACTAGTTCCAAGATCTGAATACTAGATTGTGCTCTGTACATTATCTGTTAATGTTAATCTTTAGGTTATAAGTAACTGTTACTGTAATTGTATATATAGAGTTAGGGACAATATATGTTTGCTCATTCTATTCTTGTATAACCGGGTAGTTTAAGGTTGTATATATCATGTATAAATGTAGTGTTACTTTATCACAAACCTATAACCTATGAGGGAGTGTGGCTATGTCACAGTGCCACGCCTGACGTGTGTTTGAGGCGAGGAGCGTATTCCACGCCCTGCCTCAGGTTAAACAGGTTATATTGAATATCCCTCTAATTGTTCATAGCTTTGAGACCGAGTTGGTCTAGTATACTATAACCTGTAATCTGTAACTGATAAATAAGCTACATCAGTAAAGAGAGACAAGTCCATGAGTTTACTCTAAACCTTTGAGTACTAAATATATTCCCCAGTAGTAAGACTAATAAGGGTACTTCATCAACGGTAAGAGTAAGTGAGTTGGTTGAAGCAGAGACTACAAACAGAGAATAGTAAGTCTGTACAGTTGGCTGGTAAGAGATAGCCATACTGAAGTATAATTGAGAGTCCGTTGGTATGTTGGTATATTCAACAGGAGTGACAAGCTGAGTACTGCACGAGAAGCTGAGTAGTGGACCCCCCACAGCTACATGTAGAAAGTGAATAGATATGCGTTGTATTGTATTTATTGTGGTATGCAAGATGTAGAAAGTGAATAGATATGCATGGTATTGGTTTTTTTTTTCGATTTCTATTTACAGGAAGCTGCCGATACAATGGCCAGCCCTGGGATAAACCAAGAGCAAGAGCAACAATAGGGCGCGGCGGCCATCATGGAAAGTGTTGCCAGATCCATCTGACATCATAAATTAAATTATTATGTTCCCGTAGTTTTAAAACATTTGAGGTCCCTTACTGGAGCTCTATGAACCCTCCAAACTACTCCAGGCAACAGAATGCTTCAGTGTTTCGAATAGGGAATCTGTTGCCTGGAGTAGTTTGGAGAATTCATAGAGCTCCAGTATTCAATATTACCTCAAACCATTTCTATGCATCTGGCAACACTGATATAAGTCAATGGAGAGACTAATATTTATAGAAATATAATCATTATTATTATGAGATATAAAAATATAATGTTGACATTATAATAATTCCTTCATAATTATATATATATAGAGATATATATATATATTATATTTATTATATATATAATTTTATAATAACATTATAACAACAAGAGCTCATTTGATAATTATAAAGATTTGACCAAAATAAACAAAGCAGCAAGTTCAACATTACCAAGCAATTAATATTACTTATACCTTGTATTTGAACACTCCAATGACATACAAACAGGTAAGAGAAGTGTATGTATGTATTATGACCTTCTATACATACATACATACAGGTAGGAGGAGTGTATGTATGTAGTATGTTACTTGTTGTATATTCTATGCCCCGCTCCACCAGCAATTGGTGCTCCGTAGGGCCGCCTTCAATATTATTAAACCTTATAATCACTAGCAACTGCCAAAAAAATGGACGTATTTATGTAATAATTTGTATATCGTCATCAAAATTGGAATATTTTTACAAGTTGCCACAACTCGATTTCAAAAATTTTACTATTACCAGTGTTTATATTTCACTATTACAAACAACTTTTCGATATACCATTTCTTCAGCAAATGTTGCATAACAGTAGTTACCTCTTATAGTTAGGTCCCGGTAGTCTGCCCAAGTTAGGTCCCGGTAGTGTGTCCCAGTCCAGATTAGGTTAGGTCAGGTCAGGTGAGGTCTGACTAATTTCTACTGTATACTTTTTCCTGCTTAGGTCCCGGTAGTCTGCCCAGGTTAGGTCCCGGTAGTCTGCCCTGGTTAGGTCCCAATAGTCTGCCCTGGTTAGGTCCCGGTAGTCACACTAAATCCTTCTAGGAAATAAAAAAAAATTCAGTGAAATCTTGTTGTGGCAACTTGTAAAAAATTACCGATAGTTAGATAGATAGATATATAGATATAGATAGTTAGATAGATAGATAGTTAGTAACAACATCCCACAATGAAATGAGATATTGTATGACGTAGAATTCTTTCAAACTAAATGGGAAAAAAGGAAATATATGCCATCGTCACATTCAAGGGACGCGCCAAAATTTTAGCTGGCAGCGAAGGTCAACGAATCAAAACAAAGATGGCGTCCAAAGGGTTAACTAATAAGATTAATCTGTTAAGTGTTTTGTTATGTGTGGCTAAAACTGTGTGTATGTGTGTCTGTATGTGTGGCTAAAACTGTGTGTATGTATGTCTGTATGTGTGGCTAAAACTGTCTGTGTGTATGTGTGTGGTATTTCTCTGGTGTGTTCTTAACTATTTGTATCTTTACAGGATTGAGTCCAGCTCGTAGTGTCCCAAACTCATCACTCCAAGATAACCTAACCTGACCTGACCTAACCTAACCTCAGAATAACAATTGAAAAACACAACAGAGAAAATGTTTAAGTGTGATGAGTGTGGTAAAGAGTTTAATCAGAAATATAACCTTAATAAACACATACTTATACACTTAGGAGTGAAGAACTTTAAATGTGAAGAATGTGGTAAAAAGTTTCTGAGAAAGAGTGACCTTAAGAAACACATACTTATACACACAGGAGTGAAGAACTTGGAATGTGAAAAATGTGGAATAAAGTTTAGTACAAACTCTATCCTTATGACACACGTACTTATACACTTAGGAGTGAAGAACTTTGAATGTGAAGAATGTGGTAAAACGTTTGGTACGAAATCTTTCCTTAAGACACACATACTTATACACACAGGAGTGAAAAACTTTGAATGTGAAGAATGTGGTAAAAAGTGTGCGAGAAAGGGTGATCTAAAGAGACACATACTTAAACACACAGCTAGGCTACTGTAATTCCTTCCTTCCATCCTTCCTTCCCAACCTTCCAGCCCACGAGGAGATAATGAGATCATTCCAGTTGTGGTGGGAGTGACCACGGTCCATATAGTAAGGTCGGCCAGACACCTGAACACACTTCGCGCAGGCTGGCTACCTGGGCCCCTCTGCTAGCTGACTGTCAGGGTTCAGAGAAGACCCAGACCTCATTCACTCACAACCATGGCAAGGGTGCAGAGCTCTCCCATACATTCAAATTCAATCTCGCGCACCCTGGGCTCATCTAGACTGTGCTCTTTCTCTCTCTCTCTCTCTCAAGGCCAAACTAGACCATGCTCTCTCTTTCACTCTGTCATCTTTTATATCTAATGTATCTAATTAAAGACGAAAATAAAGCCCATGCCAAGCTATATCTATGGTGTTTACTGAAATATATTATAATAGTTATACACGTACCGACGTACGTAAAATGAATAAAGATTTTTTTTAAACATATAACCATACAGGATAAGCTATATACCTGTTACAGTATTTGAACCTATGGGTAATATGGGGGAATGTTGATCGAGTGTGGGCTGACATAGACAAGGAGATGTAGTCAGCAAGGCAGTACAGATGAGAATGTACGGACAGTGTGGTGAGGTCACTGTCAAAAGGGGCCCAGGTCGAGGCCTGGTCCCCCCCAATTAATACTCCCACCTGCGCGGATAGCCGACCTTACTATATGGACCGTGGGAGTGACAGTCCTAAAGACCTATGTAGAACCCATCCCATGCTGTCTAAGTCTATGTGAAGTGACAGTCCTGATGAAAACCAACCTAAAGAACTATGTAGAATCCATCCCAGGCTGTCTAAGTCTATGTGAAGTGACAGTACTAATGAAAACCAACCTAAAGAACTATGTAGAATCCATCCCAGGCTGTCCAAGTCTATGTGAGGTGACAGTCCTAATGAAAACCAACCTAAAGAACTATGTAGAACCCATCCCAGGCTGTCCTGCACCTGGTACTCATATAAACTCGACCACTCCACACTCAATACCAATTGCCTTCTCACTCATACCACATCTCTTATACACACTCTCATTACTTTCTCCATCCCACCTTGTAAGTCATTTCCACAGCACCTATTCTTGACTGATGAGCCCTACTCCATGTCCATGTCTCCGACGCATACGTCAGTGTTGGCAGGATTATACTATTTCGTAGTCCCCTTTTCACTTCCATACTCAGATTAATAAGTAGACAATACTAAGACTATGTACTCTGAATTCATTGGTTTCAATAATATTTCTAGTGTGAAGAGGTCTGAGGAGTTATTATTATTATTATTGCAGATTGGTTTTTCATTGAAATGTAGAATTTACAGAAGGCCTACATAAAAATACTACATTACACTGGCCTTTTAATAACCTGATGAATAAGTTACTAGTTTAGTAATACTGTACTGTAAAGTAATGTATAGATTTTGGATTGTAACATTATGAGTTATTATGATATAAATAAGATTTTACCAGTTATAGACTGAGGTAGAATGGGCATTTGAGGAGACAGAGAGAACTCATTTATAAAATTTAGATTTGTAGGTGGATGGTAGAATACAAGAAATGACTAAAAGAAGGATTGATTGATTGATTTTTTTTATGCAACTAGGCATCTGGCGGCGCAACAGCTAAAATCATATATCACCCAACACAAAATTGTCATCTACATAATAAATAAAACATGAGCACCCGAAAGGGATATTCAGCAAGACTACATGACACACAAACTAAACAGCACATTATTACTAAAAGAACCCGTTGACATAACTAAAATAAAAAAATAAAATAAAAAGTAAGGAAATATTAAACCATCTAAAAACCATAAATATCATAAAACCATAATTTGTGGAAGAGGCTAGCCTCCTCCACATAGGAGAGGTGGTTCCCTCCCACACTACAAGTCTCCTCCCCGAGCACCTGGGAGAGACTGCAAGAACCGTCACCCACCCGGTACTCGGAGAGGTGCCTACGACACAGGGTATATAAAATACAAAACAATATAAGTAAGATGAAAGAGTCAGAAATAAATGAAGGAGAAATAGAATTTATTTGTGAAAACATTAAAACTCAAAAAGGCACCAGGTCCAAACCAAATAAAACCGGAAATATATAAATTGTTAAAAAATTATAGAGAATTATTGAAAATAATATAAAAATGTCTAAACAATATTTTAAATAAAGCGGAAATACCAAGTAGTTGGAAAATATCAAATACAAAAATGATACCAAAAACAAGAACATGAAGGAAAACCCTTCAAAAGCTCTGGCTCTTAACCCATGCAGACCGCGAGGGGGCTGTCCCTGCCTCCACATTTCTACCCTGCTGCTAGCGTCAAAATTCCTCAATTTGCCCTATATTCACAACACTCACACTCTTAACCTATATAGTGTACTGACTTCAAAATTGTTCCATCCTTACCTTCAACTCTTCCTCTTTCGAATGGTACCATCGGGAGGGCTGTACGATGAATAGTTCTGGAGATAGGGCGAGTTTAAGTAGACCATGTCTGCTCGCGAATCTGCAGTATCTGTATGTACGCGCGGGATAGAGTCGACCACGGCTTAGTGTACAGTTTCCCGCGTAACTCCATTGTCAACTCACTCGTATTACTACTATTATGTATCGTATGTCATGATTTCAACACTAAAAATAGTATGAACACTTGTAGGAATATATCATCGTATAACTGTCACTTAGAAAATGATAAACAAACCGACTTGTGCTG